>VZRL01001188.1:620099-674096 GCA_013397895.1 Origma solitaria
CGCACAGACACACGCACAGACACACGCGCGCCCCGCCGGAGCACAGGGGACGGTGCCCCCGCTCCCCGCGGGCTCCGGGCGCGGCGCTGCGCGGCGGCGGAGGATGCGCTGCCCCGGTCCTGCACCCGCTGCTAATCCGCTCTTACCAAGGAGAAAAAAAAAAAAAAGAANGTCTCGACCATTCACACTGTAATCCCCTCGTTTGTGGTGGGAACGAAAATAATAACATCAACCTTTTTTTTTTTTTTTAAATTAAGACGTTTTGTCTTCCTGTGTTAGAAAAGAAAAATTATGGTGGTGCAAAGCTAAGCCCATAGAATTTCTTGGATGGGTTCAGCTATCCCTTCACAAAGCACAGGGGCTAGAGGGGCTTACTGCAGCCGAACTTCAGCGTGGGAGGGAGAGGCTGCTTTACACACAACTCCCCCAAGGCCAAAACTAGCAACCAAAATAAACCAGAAATAAAGGTGGGCAAGTTGGTATTCTGACAATTTCTAGTGTAGGTTTTAAAAAGTGGAAAGAATACAAGCAGCATGAAAATCACAACTCCTTGAATGTGTGTGTGTGTGGAGTGGGGAGGAAATCAAGATTAGGTCACCCCTAATAGTTGATTTAACGGCTACATGATACTTCTACAGTGCACACAGCAATCTGGACTTCTGAAATTTACTTTTTTTTTTTTGCCTGCTGTAATGCAGGTATATGAAGCTTTATCCTGAAGCAATTCCAGTGTGCATTATGAAGCCAGGATAGCAGCTTTCATTAACTGATACATACTCTCATTACTTCACAAATCACACATCTTTCTTCAAAGACTGACATGAAGGTGGAGAAAAAAAATAGAAGAGGGATTGGGTCTCACTAAAGCACAAAAGGTACTCCGTGAAAGAGAAGTGCTCTCTTTGTGACTTGTAGTCATTTGGATAAAAGTTCACACAGAGGTTGTTAATGATTTAAACTCCAAAACCTGTTACTACAATTGAAGTAAAATGATTTGAAGCATGGTTGTTTCATATAGCTCTCTCTTTGTGTAAGAAAACTTTGAACTTAGCAGAATACATAATCAAAATCATGAGTTAGATGTTGAAAAAATAAAAATATGCATTATTCTAGCATGTATACCTGTTAGAATTTTTTGGCTTTTGACAACCTGACTCATCATTTTGTCACACTATTTTTTATCCTAACTCCAACTTTTTAAAAATAAACAGCTACCTAGGGAAACACAAACCACCAAATCTGCAACCTAAATATTTTAAAACAGTCAACTTGAACTCTTAATCACCTCAATTTAGAATGGTTTCACATCATCTTATACCCATTTTACAGCTACAATGAGCCTTTCAGAAGGAAAAGAATCTAAATAGGATTTAAAAGATTACATATATGACAATCTCAGGTTAACTACCATGCCTGTGCAATTCTGAGTTTTGAAACCACGTTTACCGGGTACACATCGAGTGAGACAATAACAGATTCCTCCTGACTTCAGCTGGTTTATCATTTCACAGTACAGCTAAAGTACTTCATTTTCATGGAGAGATTTCTTTTTAATCCAGAAGTAAAGCCAAAGTGTGTAACTGTCAGAACTGGAGATTTCTGGGGTAGGGATGAGTCCGAACAGCTGCCTTACACTTACTCATGACTAAGAGTACCAGACTCAGAATTCCCTTAGAGTATTTAGGTCCTGTCTTTTCCCTTAGTTTTCCAGCTTATACTGGTTTTGGATATTTCTACAGCATTAATAGTGATGGGCAAAAACATCAGAAGCATTCTTTACTATTGCTCACAAACCTCAATTTTGACATGCCTGGGACTAGCAACAGAACTTGGTTCACTGTAAGAGTTGCAATGCCAGAACCGCTTACTTATTTTTCCAACACATTCTAATGGCTGTTGTGTTGAACTAAGCCAGCTTTGTGAGCAGCAACCGAATGATCCTGTCTGTGCAGGAGGCCACAAAGTAGCCATTTCAGAAAGGGAAAGAGTACTGGCTCTGTGCTATGATCACCACTGCTGTGGCAGCTCTTCCCTAGGTGCTCCAGGAGAACAGGACACAGGAAATACTGTGTTCTTCACCATCACTCTTTCCACCCTCTATTCCTCATGCGTTTCTGGCATAAATTAATGTTGACATTGTCAGCATTAATTTACAACGTGCTGTGCGGGTTTTTTTCCCCTCCATCATTTGAAACCCCCTTTAGGGGAGTTGAGGTGGCTGCAGCAAAAAGGCACTACGGGAACACAGCTCTCTGAAAGGGCCATGGGGACTGTCACACAGCAGAGCAGCATTAAATCTCTCTGAGGGTGACCTTGGCTTCGATAGTCATCCTAACAGTTTTCCTAGGAGTTTAGTGGGCCAAGCCTTAAGCGTGTTCTGCAATGAAAGATATCCCAATGGTTGAATGAATTATCAGGGAGAAACTTTATATATTCTTAGCTTTGAAGAGTCTCTAACCCTACACCTGGAAATACTCCATAGGGGAACAACTTGGTTCTTCATCTCTGTCCTGGCTAAGTGCATTACTCCACATACTGTCCTAGTCAATAGATAGCATCCAGCCTTCCCATTGACACCACAGGCACATCAGTCCTCACTTCACACTATTTTACACACTGCTTTAAGGAAGCTGACTTAAGGGCATAATGTCATTTAAAAAATAATCTTCCATTATCTGTTTGGTGGTATAGCACAAAAAAAAAAAAAGGAAAAAAAGAAGAAAAAAAAGAAAAAAAGTTAAGTCAGCTGACTGCGCTTTTGAACATTTTCAGTCCAAACACAAGAAAATAGTTGCAAGTCTTCCACAGATAACATAATATAAATAATGCATTGCTTCTGCAGGTCCTGTTATTAATAAGTAATGATTGTATGGCACCTTCCAAACACCAAACCTAGTTACACATATGAATTAAGTTCAGCTTCAGAGACCACTTTTGAACAAAGTAAATATTTTCTTCGCTTACACATGAGAAAAATGAAACAAATTGAGTAAATAAGGTTTTAAACAGTAATAAAAGATGTAACATTCCTAAAACCTAAGCAGGGTATCTAGCATCCAAACTGTCTTTATGCAATGTAGCAAATACTTGAAAAGGTTGCTAAACAGAAACTTAAATTAGCTGGCATCCTTGCTTTATTTTTTGAAACTTTAAAGAGTTCTGTTCTCAGGGTCAGATTTTTTAAAAGAAGTTTGCTGAGTGAAAAAATGAGACCATTTCAGCCAATTTTTGGGCCCTCTCAAACCAAACTACGGCCACCTCTGCTTAAAGTATAGCCTACCAAAATGATGGCCAGGTCAGCTATGTGTATCCCTGATCACGCAGCGGAGAGTTATTCAGGCTCCACAGGCTCTTTTTAAAGTTACTCCTATCTTTGGATTAATTTCCTGTTGAACACAGGCAAATACCTTCTATAGCCTCTGTATCCTCAATATGTAAGATGAGGCCCACTAGTTTTAATTGAAATCACGATCTCTCTCATATGTGCTGGCCATTCCCCTTAACAGCATAAACTCCTCTATTTTAATTTATGCCAATATTTCCATGCTCAGCAGTAACTATGAACCAGTCCTTCAAACAACACTTGATTACAGACTTCCCTTTGCTTCTAAGCATTTGAAAGGCAAACGCAAAGGGATGAACAAGTCCATAGGACAACAGCTCATGGATACCATCATCCATGTTTGCAAATGCTCTGGAAACAAATAACATTAAGTAATAGGTTTGTAAGAATAATTAATAATGACAAGTTAATGACTGGCAAGGCCACCGACCAACCCCACAAAGGCCAATGAGCAATGACCAGAAGCCATTGCTGTCTGATGAGTATCATCTTGGGACAGATAACAAGCAATTACCAAGTGGGAGATGCAGTTGTATAGCCAGCAGATCCTAAATGACATATAGGCTTTAGCTTTTTTAAAAGACAACCAAATTCTCCTTCTGCAAAGTTTGTAACCTCTTCTTTCTTGAAACGAAAGGAAAATGAAAGGGCCACAGCCACTTCTAGGCAAGAACTCTTGAAGAGAGCATATTGAATCACAAATGTTCTTGAAGACCAAGAATTCCACTACAGTCTCAAAGCTTCCAAATGGAGAGGCATCAGAGGAAGAGTACAGTATGACCTATGTCTCTGCTAAAACACAACCAGTTTTCTCATAATCTTGTCTAAATCCTGGCAAACAAACTAGCCATCATCACTTTATAACAAACTTTAGCACAAGATGCTTCTAGTTGAGGTGCAAATTTAACACGTTAATACTTCAGAAGAACCAGGGTGTTTGTATTTTTCAGCTGTTAGTATAGCACGCTCCCTAGGAAAGATGATACAGCTTCTAATTTCAATTTTAAAAAATCAACACTTTAAGGCTGGTGGCCTTAAACCCATACTGATATAAAAACCCAGATTTCACAGGCCAAAAATATGCTGCCTGTAGGTTTGAAGAGGGACCACATATCAGTGTCCATATAATTTTGTTGCTACTCAAATACTACAGGGTGATTTACCAAAGAGGCTTCATGATTCTTCTCTTACCATAACTGCAGTCAGCTTTTCAATTTCATAATTATGTATATAATTATATATATAATACAATATAATGATTTATATAATTACACATAATATATATCACCCCTTCACATCCCTTTACTGTAAGCCTATTTTGCAAAAAAAAAAAAAAAAAAAAACCAAAACCAAACCAAAACCAACCAAAATCCCAAAACCAACCAAACATCCAAACAAAACCAACAACCAACCACTCACTTGACCCTAGGATTATTGGACTTAGGTCTACAGATACCTGAAATGCAGAATTTCTCTCCAAAGTCTGAGCAAGCAACATCTTACCCAGTACAGATTAAATATAGAAAAAAATGCAATATTTTACAACTTAAAACACTGAGCAATTTCTGAACTGATGAAAAGAATTTGTTTAGCCAACTGAGGACTGGAACACTTAGTTAAGGGATACTGCAGTTACAAATGTGCAAATAAAAAAGGATAAATACCTGCTCCAATCCTGATCTTTTTTTGCATAACTTTATATTCTACATTTAAATACATTAAAATCAATAACTTTACCCCACTCTAAGAATGGTCTAAGGTAAATCAGAATGAGACCCAGAGAACTCCCTCTCTTATTTTTCTCCTGTTTAATAGTTTACTAGTTGCTGGTTAACTGAAGATTTAGGCTCAGCCTTATTATTTAACACCTGCCATGGTTTAACGCATTACCTCCTCCTGGAAAAACCACTCCCCAAACTGGCAAAACAGAATGTATTTGGCCTCCTGTCCACTGAGAAGTGTCGCAGCTGAGTTAAGTAGCAAGGCAACAGCATTTTAAGCCACAGCTGTTTGCTAAATGGAAATAAGTCCATGTTTTGAAACACGTTGTTACATTTAGGTTGAAAGGCAGAGTCTCTGCTGCACCAGCAAGGTGGCGAATTCCTCAGGGAAATCAATTCTGGTTTCTCAATTAACTAGCTAGTTTTCTGTTGTTAAAACACTAGAGTAATGCTGAGACCATGCTGGATCATGAGAGCTGACAAGATCCCAAGGAGCTCAGCCTCCATCTAGGACTGTGCGTTGACCAAACTCCTCTCCCTCTGACACAGCGCCTTGTCAGAGACACGGCAGGAGGAAGGGCAGGCACAGAGGGGGATGGCAGTGGTACTGATGCCAACTACACCCTCTTTGGAATACCTTAACAGCTTATGAAAGGGCATTTGGGAGACTGGAAAACATGGTGATGCTGAGATTTTATGTTCCCCAGGAAAAGAAATCCATTAGGATAAGAGAGGGGAGGACTATGAGGAGTTCAAGTTTCCAGCAGGGTTCATCTGCCCAATGTGATGAATTTCACAGGGAATTCAGCTATGCTGGACCATGCTGCACATTCTCAGTAATCAACCCTCACCTACTGGCAGGCAGAAGGGTTTGGGCTGCAAGTCAACCTGATGAATATGAAGTCATGTGGCCTGTAGGAAATACCTCCTTGCATTGGCACTTCCCCATCCCTGTACAACAGAGAGGAAAAGGTTATTTGTCTTTTGACATAATAGGAATAAAGACTAGCTTCCTCAACCCTTGCTAACACTGATGGAAATACTGTTTCTAGTCCCTACTTTTCAGCAACTCTAAGGCCACCCAGTGTTTTCAAGTCTGTAGTTTACAGTAAGATGCAAACTATTTGTCCAAAACAAATAGAATAATAACAGTGAAAAAAAATCACACAGAGTAGCACAAAACTTCATGAATAGGAAAAAAGGGGAAGAGGTAATACCTGGAGGGAAGCAGCTTTCATTTCCACACAAAAAAGCTGAGGATTGCATCCCCAGCAAGAAAACTGAGCACACCCTCAAAAAATTTGCAGATGACATAAAACTGGAAGGAGTGACTGATAACACCCGATGGTTGTGTCACCTTTCAGAAGTACTACCTCGACAGAAGTGGGCAGAGAGGAATGTCCTGAAGTTCAAAAGGGGAAAGGCAAAGTCCTGCACATAGGAAGGAATAGCCCTGGGCACCAGCATATCCTAGGCATCTACCAGCTGGAAAGTAGCTTTGCGAAGAAGGACCCTGGGATCCTGGTAAGCAGCAAGCTAACCACAAGCCAGCAAAGCACCCTTGCATACAAGAAGACCACCAAGAGGAACAGAGTTGCCAGCAGATCAAAGGAAGTGATCCTGCACTTCTCAGTGCTGATGAGGTTGCATTTGGAATGCTGCCTCTCATTCAGGGCTTCCTGGCATGAGAAGGATCTGGACTTACTGGAGTGCGTCCAGTACAGGGCCACAAAGATGATTAAGGGACTGAAGCAGCTGCTGTGTGAGAGGCTGAAATAACTGAGACTGTCTGGTCTAGAGAAGGGAAGGCTCAAAGGACCTCATCCATTTGTACAAGTATCTCATGGGTAGGAATGAAGATGATGGAGTCAGACTCTCCTCAGCAGTGTCCGCTGCCAGGATAGCAGGCAACAGGCACAAAATTAAAAAAACATACAAAACCAGAAAAACACTCCCAAACCAAACCAAACCACACAACACCAAAATTCCACCCAAATACAAGAAAGCAATTGTTTTTGTGAGCATTTACTGTTTCCTAAACATGGTATTCATGTCTGTTTTTTGGGACTAGTTTACAGAACACAAATATTCCACTAGGCTTTTTTAGCTATAGGACTCTTCACCAAAGGACTCTATCACACCCTTATGATATTCAGAACTCTTTAATATCCAAATAGTTATTCTTAGAATTCCTACTGGTTTATGAGCTGCTTAATGGAAAACATTCACTAATAATTCCAAAACCATGGTTAGTGTTTTACTCCCTCGCACTTCTTTCCTCAATATGATTCCTACCCTGAAGATTATACAAACTAAATGAACCTCTAACTGCAGAACAGGTAGAAGAGTGACTGTATTTTTAATCCCTCTAAAATGCAAGCACTGGAAGTTTGGTGCCTTTTTTCTTAGACATTTGCAAAGCATCATTACCTCCACCTTTCAGTTGGGGACATGCACTCTCCCTGTGGTAGCTCACCAACAAAGCTCGATGTAGAATTTTAAGGCTTCTGTTCCCAGCAAACCATTATCATCAACACATCCCTGACATGTAGGTGCTGTGCCCACAGGATTTAATTGCTTTTCTTGCTAACCTGCAGCCATACTTCCTTAGTAATATTCTCTCCTTTCACCAGTAAGCACACAAATTTACTTGTATAACCCCTCATACATGTTGGCTGCTTGCACTAAATGTGTCCAGGTCATGGAAGCAAAATTCATGAAGTATACATGCAATTAGACTTTTTATTACTCTTATTCTCATTTAGATTTTGGGAGGGGTAGAGATATTGCTGCACTCTGAGAAACCGGGGGATTTCAGCAGTGTCACTCAAGACCTAAGGGGCTCGACGCTGCAGAGGTTGTGGTGGCTCTCGGAAGAGAGTGGCATGCTCCTGCCTGCAGATGGAGTCACGGTCCCAGGGAACACGCTCTCGCACACTTCTTTTCCCCCAACTCAAGCAACAAACAAATGACGAAGTTGTGGGGCAGGGGGGTTGCCCCTCTGTGTGCTTCCCTCCTCAAAAAGCAACTCTATGAATGAAGAATCAAGGGTCCGAAAATGGAAGAACAAGTTCATTCAAATATTTTCTAGTCTATCTCTTTGTGTGTGTCCCCCTCCCAACAAAAAATAATTCACATGTATTGTATTAAAGAAGAAAGGGGGGAAGAGAGAAGATGAAGTGTTCTTAAAGGCAGGAGTACTTTTTCTGTATGTCCTACATGAAGGATTTTGCACAAGCCAGAATCAATGGAAGCAGCAGGAGCCTGAACAGTAGGTATTCCTTGCCTAGCCAGAGAAGGCATGGATCGCCCACTTAGTCTTGTAAAGATCATCAGCCAGAGGATAAAAGGGAGAAAGCAAGGTGAACAACTTTTGGAGAAGAGGTCCAGCAAGGCTGTGGACTTGTAGACAAGATTTAAGATGTTATTGTTGGGTTTTCTTGGAAATCTTTACCAAATTTTGGAGGTTTTGTTCATTCTAATGCATTGAATAGCACCTAAATATCTAATGAGTAAGCTTCTTGGTCTCAATAACCATTAAGTTATGTGGCCTCTTCCCCAATGTGCTAAGAACAGTGTCCACCAGAAACAAAGCATTTTGGTTGACTTGTGAACCCTACAAGAGCTGTATCATGTCAAATAAGGAGGGAGGCACTGTGATGCTTTCATTTACATGGGGGAAAAAGCAAAATCAGAGGCTTTAAAATCATCCTGTGAATAGCAAAACAATCGGAAAGTGAGCCAAGACACTCAAGTGCAGCTTTCCAAGAGAAAACAGCTTTGGAGAGGGTACCAAATGGAGCAGAGATTGGGAAGAAACAGTGTGGGACATCCTTCTGGTCTTCTAGTGAGAAAAAATAAAAGCTCTCCTATCTAGGGTTTATCAGGCTTATATGATTCATACAATCCTGCAGTCCCCACAGCTGTGATACCATGTCAGACATAATTACTTCTGCTGTCCAGCTGGGTATGATAATCAAGGAAGCTGGGTCAAGTCTAACACCCCACCTACTTCTCTCCCTCCCATAGCTTTTAACCAATTTATTAAAAATGTTGAGAACTCCTAACATTCTTCACTGGAGAATACAAAAATTTGAGGACTGTCATCCTCCATTGCTGACATTGTTGAAGACCTTCACAACACATGGTCTTTTACCAAAGGTCCTGCTTTATGCACCCAGTGCCTCTGAGTTATAAAATAATTAGAGTCCAACAAGTTACTGGGAGCTGGATAATCCAGGTTCCAAAACAGGAAACAAAAAAAGAAAAACAAAACTAAAACATCACCCAAACCCCACCCAAATGAAGCTAAAAAGATGAGGGTATTTTAGGTTGCAAGGAAAGTCTGAAGATTTCTGGCTTGACAGCTCAAATGTTTTAGCTGGCTGAAATTGTCACACCATCATGTAGTAAGAGAGAATATCTAAGTTATGCACATTAAAAGCTTAGTCTCTCTCTCTTCCCCAAGTTACCTCTGAACTATTGCCTCATCCAGTTCTTTACATCTCCTTGCTTTTCCCATTTTATCTTTACGACTGAGGTACATCCCTCCCCTTCATCCCACCCCAGAACATTCTTCTAACCTACATGAACATCTAATCTTTTTATTCTTCCTCTGATTGACTATTCCATCTAATTCAAATCTTCTAGTTTAATTTGTTACTAGAAGTCAATCATCCTTACCAAAATCTTTCCCACCTCCAAACTGCCATGCCTTTAGCAACTTTCTGAAGTACAAAGACCTTTCTGACCATCGTCTTTCAAAATGGGTTGACTATACTTTTCACACTGACCTTCTCTGACAAATTGCTCCTCTCCAGGCCCTGTTAAAGCCTTCCCTTCCCTCAGTGACACTGCTTCCAGTGAGGCTTCCCCTACTACTGACTGTCATATTCTTTTTAACTGCTCCCTGTACAACCGAGTCTCAGGTTTTTACTGGCACAGTAAAGTCATCTTATAAGACAAAGTGGTAAAGCATGATTTTGCCATAGGGTTGGGAAAGAAAAAAAAAAATACTAAAGAAATCTCAAGGGCCTTTAGAGGCCTGTCTTAAGGGACTACACCTACTCAGACCTCAGGCTGAGACCTCTGTGCTAGCCAGCACTTGGAAGGAAGGTGCTTTTTTCCATGGCTCACATCTAAAAGCCAGGCAATTCTTCAGACCTTGGTCACCAACACGTTAAGACAGGCAACATCCTAACGCCTCTACTCAAAATCCTATTCCCAAAAGTTAGAGAGTCTGCTGAGGGAAAAGGCTGTGCCAATACACAGAGGATGGCAAAGACACCAATAGAGAAAGTTTAGGTTACAGGCCAATACTTGTTTCCTAGTGATAAGGTTAACAATACTAAAGATAGGAGTGACTTATTTATGGGTGCAAGAATTAAAAATCCTTCTCGAATTAAGTGATTTGTTGAACCTCTCTAAACAAGGACAAGCTTGCCGTTCCATCAGCCCAAGACTCGGCTGCCTGCTGAGACCCCCCACAGCTCCGCAATGACCCTGAGCAGAAGGAATCTGGCACCAGACGATCAGAGACAGGGCACCCAGAGCAGTGCTGCTCTCCCAGGACACTCCCTTGGCTCTGCGGGTACTTTCCCGAGGTTTGAGGGGAGCTCCTGTCTTTGCAGTTCAGAGCAGGGCGGCGGCAGGCGCCCCTCTCTCCCCGCTGTGCTCCCCGCGGGCTGCAGGGAGCGGCCGGGGCCAAGGGAGCCGCGCTCCAGCTGCTCCCGGAGCGCATCCCCGGCCCGGCAGTACGAGCCGCCCCGAGCAGGGCACCAGGTGGCCGCTCTGGATCGGCGGGATGGGGATGGACGGAGGGGCCGAAAGCACCGCGCTGGCAGCACAACAAGCAGCGCCTCCAGAAGCGACTTGAAGGACGTGCACGCCCCGCTCCGTTGTGATAGTGGAGCTGACTGGGACAACTGCGGCCCTGACTTAAGCTTTCCTCACTCCTGTCCTGATCTCCGATTCTTAGGGAGTGACTCTTAACATGGTTTTGATGGAACCACGGTCAGCTAAAAAAAAAAGCTTTGTTTCCTTTGTGTTAAAAAAGCAACAAACCAAAAACATTTAAAAAACAATTACCTTTATAAAAGACCCCCAGATCAACCAAATCCCCTGGAAACACACACAACATTCTGTGGCACTACTGTTTCTACTCTTCGAAGCTAAATATGCTGAATCACTACAAATTAGATGATTAAAGCAAAATTTCAGGTAGGCCTTTAGCTACTGACAAGTAGTATAGTAATAACAACTTTTGAGTAAAATTAACATAAGAATTAGGAGGAAAAAACACCCAAAAACTGAACAACAAACCAGAAGATTACATGAATGCCACCTTAAAACTAAACAAGCTGGTTGGCTGTGTATTTGCAGGCTCAGTTTGTGCCTGAGATGGGCCCAAAGATATTGTGTTCAGCAGCCAACTTTTCCCTTTTGCTTAATTAAAACTACAATGTGGATAGCAATGTTTTAAAGAAAATGACGCAGTAGAACGGCACATCTATCTACAGTTTTCAAGTCTCTCCACATACTCTACTAGATTGTTGGTGAGCCAAAACTGTTGTCTGTCCCTTGACACCTCCCCATTTCAGAAGCTTCTCCAGAAGTTTCAATATCATATAAAATCTGCTGCTTGAGCAGTAACTTTCACTTGGGCCATTTTCAGGGAGGTTTAGCTGTAGAATTGCTTGTTATTAATGCAGAAGATGTGAATGAGACTCTGGATGAGTTATAAATTTTAACCATTAATCTCAAGCCAGTCAAATGGGTAAATACCAATACTGTTAACCATTCAATGACTGAAACAAGTTTTCTGATACTGCAATTTCTATCCCAGACAAAGTATTTGGGAATATTCCTACCCACCAGGAAAGCACAGAGAACAATTGCTGCAAAAATGCACACACTCCATAACAACATCAGAGAAAGCGCTAGACACAAAAATTAGGATAAATATGATTCCACATGGTATGTCATTGTGGTTTAATAAGTTGCTGCTCGTCACCTGAGCTTCCCTAACTGTTCCTGCACACCCTTTTTGACTGTTGTAATGGCAAATACAATGTGTTACACTAAAATACCTTCCTTTCACTTCAAATGTGCCAGAGAGGAGAAAAACACGCAGTCAGCTACCTCATTATGGTATTGTAACTCAATAGTTTCTGATAGTCAGTACAATCCTAAATCAGTGGGTTTTTAAAGTTCTGAATTGGAGAACACATACTGAAAATAAAGGAGTCACTCTGCCAATTCATTCTGGAATTAGAAGCCAAGTTTTCAGTTGTTACTACTTGCCTGTTTTAGTTCTACCATTTTTATTACAGTTTTGATAACCATGTACTGAGCATCTAGAAAATTGGTACTTTAACCACTGAAAGCAGAGTGGTTTCCTCAGATCTGCACTTTCTACCTGTTCATTTGATTTTAAGTCGGTCATAGCAGCAGCACTACTGATGCAGTCATGTTTGAATGTAAGAGAAAGCAACACAACGCACAAACACAGAAGACACTGGTTTAAAAAAATGGATCTTTTTGTAGTCTCACCTCTAGGGTAGAATCCAGAATTGTGTTAGGCTACTGAGGCCCCCACATAGCTCATGACTGCAGGTGCCTCAGAACTATATCTGTAACCCAACCACACCCGGAGAAGCTGCTTAGGGGTAGCAGAAAATAGATATTAATTTTACAAGGTGTTTATGCATTTTCCTCAACGAGTTTCCCCATCCAACATAGACAAATACCAGGTAATACATGCACATTTTCCTTCAAGAAAGGAATTGAGCTTAGCTTACCTGTCTCCTGGGGCTCACTAAGCAGTGGTCTGCAGTATGAGAGTCTGTGTGTCATCAACCTTTCTTTTAGCTTCTTCCCTGCTCCTCTGCTCCTTTGGTCTGGAAGAACAGAGTAGCAACACTCACTGGTCAAACTGCATGCTCTGTGGTTCAGTCTCAGATGGAATTTAGAGAGCTTTTAACAATGAAAGTTAAGTGTAGGTGCTTCCAGAGCCAAATAGCAGCTGAGGCTTTTTTCCCTTAATTGCAGTCACAGATGTAGGTAAGGTTTAGTTTGGGGGAAGGAGGCAGGGTAGGTTTGGGGTTTGTTTTTTTGGTTTTTTTACGGATAGACACTAGCCCCTGAACACAGTTTGGGCAAGAAGAAGATTGTGGCATTTTCCCCACCACTGCTTCCAAAAGCTCAGTCAATTTTTGTAGAAGTGAAATAGTAATAAGCCTTCCTGGATGTTTGATGGAAACAGGCTGTAAAGATGTTAACAAGTGTTAAGGAGCTAAAATAACAGAATTTTGCTGTTAGCCTTCAGCTACCTTCCTGTCAGTCTGCTGTAGTCTGCATCTTTGTTCAGGGAACCACTCCTTGTCACTAGACACTGTCTCTCTATACATAAGAGTTTCCTTCTGAGGGAAACCAGGATTCAGTCCAACACAAGACTCAGGTGGCAGCCAGGCTGCTTATCTACTAACCAAGACTTGCAGGTGCAGCTGATCAAAGTATTATTTTTCCCCCCTTTTGTGGAACACACTAACTGGTTTTATTTTTCTTATTCCCCCCTCCCCCAGTTCCCTTTGAGAAGTGTGTGCTAAGGAAAATAGTGGAACAAACCCTGATGTTGAAATCCTACCAAGTACCTTTCTGTTCTACAGTATTTTTTTTTTCAAATGAAAAACCAACTTTTTCCCAGACTTCTTAGTAGGCATAAAATTAAAATTGTCCTGATAAAGCCACCAGTTCTGCCAGCTTGTTTTCTAGGCTCATACAGCTTTCACTGACTATCACAGTTCTCTAGAAACCAGCTAGGGACAGAAAACATCTATCTTGGAAAAATTAATTCTCCCCAAGGAGTATCCATAAACAGAAATGGCTATCACATCAACATGAAATGAGAATGCTTGTATTTACCACTAACATAATGCCACCATTTTACAGAAAAACCCTTTTCTAGTAAAGTTCTTTCTTCTTTTTTTAATCAACTTTTCTTACCATACTTGAGTACATATCCACAAATATTTTATGCAGTTATTTAGTACACCTAGGTCAGCAAGCAGCATGTGAGAGCCTGAAGAGGAAAGAACTCACCCTTCATTTGCTTCCATGCATTCATACTCATCAACAACATCCTACTTTTTAAGTCACACCTTTTCAAGGTAAGTAACACAGAGATTTATGAACCCTGCTTCCCATGCCAAAACACCAAAAAAACCCCAACTTAGAAGTAAGCAGTTCAGCTCTAAGCAGCAACACAACTGTTGCACATTTGCCATAATTAGTAATTACTTACTGTGATTACTAATTAGTAATGAATTAGTGAAATCCTGGTCCCAATTCGATCAATGATAAAATCCTCTCTGATCTGCTGATAGCTGGGGTCTTGCTCATGGAGGATAATGATTTCAGTTCTCATGTATGAAAGCAAATTGTTCCAAGGTTTGAGCCACTTTACTGCCCCCAACTGCTCTTTCCATCCCTTTGCCAGTAATCAATTTTCCCATAATAGAGTCAGCAGAATTAATCATATACCTTCACTTCAGCCACTGCATTTTGCAGTCCAGGTGTTAAGACACAGCCAGGCAAACTCAGCTGCTCCTGATCCAGATGAAATGGCTGCTGGCCCATTTCCAATGCCCTGGCACCCCCCCCTCCTCCCTCTGCTCTGTTGATTTCACTTTCTGCATTACCATTTTCCAGTTAAGATTTGAATCCTTGTTGTTTTAAGTTTGGGTTTTTTTCTGATTTAAGAACACAAAACTTAGGGTGATACACTAACCTTCTGCTGGGGACTGTGCAGTGTATATAGCTGCCTGTGCCAGGGGAACACAGGTAACCTGCCAGAGGTTGAGTGTCACCCCACAGTTCTCCCCTCCCAAACCAATTCTGCTTAATTGAGCCACTTTGCTGTTGACAGAGTTTCAGACATGCAGCAGTGTCAGATTTTGTTCCAAAACTTTTTGAAATTAGTGGAAGATACCAGGCATGGGGAGTTTTAAGCAGGGGATAACAAATGCAAATTCTGCTAATCTTCAGTATGATAGAGAGACAGTCATTTAATGTAACCTAGATTTCTAGGTTACCTGCTGTCAAAAGACAGTTAAGCAATTGTTCCCCTTCCTGTGGAAGTTAGGATGAATTTCTCTAGAGAAGTCTTGCTCTCTCTGTGGACTTCAGAGGGAATTGAAAGACTGGTTCAGCTCAAAACAACAAATTTGTAGGTTCCCAAACCTAGCTTAAAGGCAAACTAACTCTTAAAAATCAATTATTATTCTTTTAACTAAAGTGAATGCCATTTGGCTAAAATGGATGGTATTTAACTAACAGGAATGCTGTGTCCACACATAATGTGACAGAGCCCAGTAACATGGCATGGTTTGACATTCAGTGGCAGTACAGAGTGAGCAAATCTAAGCAATTGCCACCCACCTTGTCCATCGTTCCTCCTTTTCTGCACCACACTAGCAAAAGCATTTGTGTAGCACACAGTGAACAAGACTGGAAAACAGATGTTGCTAAAATTAACTCAGGAAAACAGAAACTTGGAGTCACTCATCATTCAGATGGATTCCCAAAGACCCTACAAACTGCACCTCTAAAGCAGAAAACAAGGGCTGCCTATGACTGAATGGCCATTAGAGCCATGCTGGCTAAGACCACACACTTTGCTTGCAGTCCCCTAGGCTGTCATACATTATTAAGCATTTCACTCTATTCTCTTTCTCCATGCAGATGCCCATCTCTTAAGAAAAGACTAACACATCCCCTACCTTACTGACTGTTGTGACCCTAAAAATATGACATATCAGGAGCTGTTAATGTGTATGGTATCGCATAAGCTCGGTAAGGACAAGCACAAGCAGAGCAACAGTGTCAGAAGCCCACCTGCTAAGTCTCTCTCTTCCCATCCCAAATCTGTCCCTTCCAATTGCTCAGCACACAAGGCAAGTTACACAAAGGTCTATTTGCTCACCCGCAGTTTATCAGAATAGCTGCTACAGTGCTTGCTAATCACACTCTGGAAGGCTTTTGTCACAGTTCAGACTGCCAGAAGAAGCACACTGGACCCACCACGGTCAGGAGGCCAGCATCGCAGAAACTACAGATTTTCAGGACTGATAAATCCTACTAAAGACTCATTGAAACAAGCAGTTTCCTCTGAGAAGTGCAGGAAAGTTTGCAAATATCCTCCTAGAGTGACTTGTGCAATTATATTTTCAGGTAAAATATTGGATAGCCTGGCCCTGGAGGTCAGTCCTACTGGGGTTTATGGCTTCCCAGGCCAGATAAAGCAGATGCCTTTTCCCCATCCACCCTGACAAGATGCAATTGGGTAACTTGCTTGGTTTCTTGATCAGAATAAATCTGTCATGGATTCTTGCTGAAGGAACTTCTTTTCACTGCAGCCAGACTTCCTGCATTGCCATTCCAGCAGGCTGCTTCCACCTCTGACAGAGATCAGGTAGCACAGCCCCACCCATGAATTCCTAGATTATATCATCCTCCTGCGGGGCAGGAGAAAGATCTAAGGTGGAAGGTCACACATCAGCTGAGTGACCTTGGAAGACTAGGAATGTAACAAGTAGGATGTCCTGCTTGTATCCATCACACTGTATCCTCGTTATAGCTTCTGTGAATTCAGTTTGCCACCCAGCTACATACATTCCGGAAAGTTGCTTTAGCAACCCTCCCTGCAAATTAAAATGATACTTGTCACTAGCAAGTGTTATCTTCACTGAAGCTGAAGATAAGAGAAAGTGAAGAGGAAAGAAAATTCCCAGTATTTATATTCTATAAATATTTTGCCTGTCCTTTTCTCCCTCAGTCGTGCTACTGATTGTTTCATGCTGGACTACTTGGCAAAAATTCTAGAGTTACCTACACACCTTTCCCTGCTCTGATGAATTGAAACAAGTTGGAGGCCTTAATTTTCTCCTCTGCAACATTCTTCACACTTTGGTGTAAAGCATATTTAGAGGAAATGTAAATAAGCTAATCAATACTTTATACCTCAGGTAAATTACCACAAGCAAAATGTGGTTCTGATTGTCTTTCTCTTTGGAAACCCAATCAGTGAGGAAGCTTGGACCCAATTAGTGAGGAAGTTAAGGCAGAGGGAAAAAAGATCTGAGTTTTGAGGGTTTTTTATATTATCATCTCACTTTTCCCCCCCCTCTTTACAGTGAAAGTTTAAAAAATAGAAAACAGAACTTGGGTATTTTGCCACAATCTCTGGATGATGCTTTGAAATGCTTAATTAACATGCTACACAAAACAATGTAAATGAGACTGATTTCACCTGTTTTTCAGTGGCTAAAGTAATGAAAAAAAAAGTAACGGTAAAAAAAATGAAGGTTGAGATTAAAGAGGCCTACAGTTAATGACAGGCTGAAGTAGTTCAACTGTCATGTAATTGAAAATATTTGAGAATGGACAATAATTAAAGTCAGGCAAAGGATGAAGCCCAGATTATTATAATGAGATATGGTGTGTTCTTCAGGCTATTCGGAGGTTAATGTTACTTGGTTTCATGTGGTTACGGGTAAGTAAGTACTGTACTACCACACAGTAAAAATAATGTAACTGGACACATTCTGCTTCACAGTGACCCAAGGTTAATGGTAGTTGCTCTTAGTATATTTAAAAGGTTTAAAAGAGATGTAACAACCTCAGCATTACAAATCCAGTGCAATGGCACTAGCAAATGGCACCAAGTAGCCTGGCATAGTACTGGTGTTCTTGGTTCCATGAAAGCAGCTTCCAGTGTAATCTATGTCGGCTTTTATCTGTGTAATTATACTGACTGTGTCCATGAATTCTTTCATTCCTGAATGGCACCACCTTTTGAGCAATAGATCATTGGTATGCATCACTCTGATAAGGTATTACACTAATATATCATTAAAGCAACAGATGTATTAGTGTAATACATCACTGGGACAAAGCACTCTGATGATGATGTATTCGTGAAAGGATGGCACCATGTAGAGAAGACGAGGCCCAGGAGAAGACTTTTGCTCAATGTAATAGAATAAAAGGCATGCCTTCCTGGCACAAAAAATGTGATGCTCCCTATAAAGATATGGCACTGCTATTAATTGTATTCCCATTTGTATTGGTAATTTGAGGATCATATGGCTTGGAAAAAAATTTACTGTGGATGAGGAAAAGATGTAATTTAAAAACATAACCTATCAGACTACTTCACAGACTTTTTCCATAATGTCTGATCTCCTCAGCTCTCCAAACACCTCATCAGAAACTTCTCTGTGTCTAAAAGCTTTAAGACACCCATCCTGCTCAGGAGCAATGAGGCTGTGGGAATGGTTCAGGGCAGCTGGTGATAGCACAGCCTTGCAGGGTTTGCCTGAGAAATGGGGCTCAGCTAGACAAACAGGCAGAGGCCAAGGAAATCCCTAAAACTGGCCTTGGAAGCTCTTGCTGAGTCACTGCTTCTGAGGGCAGGGATTATGCCCCAGGCCCCATGCTGGCCAGCACAGGAGGTGTATTTAAATACTTAGAAAGCCACATGCATCTTGAGGTACAGACTGGCCAGTTCTGTCCCAGCCTCTGTGTATCAGCCTGCCTCAAGCCTTCCCACCTCTCTGGATTCCAGAAGTCCCAGGTTATCTCACTTACCAGTTCAGGGATATACTTCAAAGGAATCTCATATATTTGATTACAAAAGGTGCATGCTGATGTATAAAACAAAGGTGAGGGATGTGAACAACCAGTGCTCTGAAGCAGTCATCCTTTGAGTTCTTTCCATTTTCAGCCCATAAAATTTCTCACACAAATTACAATTCAAACGATAAATGAATTAATCTGAAAAAAATTTAAAATAATTGCTTAAACACAACGCTCCATATTACAATACCTTTAGTCGTGCACAGTTGGGCTGTATTCCATAGACCTTGTAAGGGAATGTTCAGATTCAGTGATGATCTCAGCTGGGTCCTAAAAGAAATTGAGATGTAATAGTGAGTATATTGTCCAGTTTCAAAATAACTCTGAACAACTGCAATATTAAGAGGTAAGAGCAATATAGCTAAGGAGAAAGAAATAGGAAGAGAAAAATAAGGATAGAGAATAAAAATAAAAGTTGTGGGAAGAAAGGAAACAAAAGAGCTAAGAGAAGAACTGGAGTGGCAAGGATAGAAGAAAAAGGGGCAGAATTTCCCTCCCAGTTTACAATGTTGATTTTAACATTCAGATGCTATAGGCACACACACACTTTTAAATGTATAATAGAAAGAAATAGGCCCCCTGGACCCAATTTTACCATCTTACCTGACTGAGGACACTAGTGTTTATACAAAGAAGGGATAACAATTTACCAGATTAATATAATAATGTTTTGCAGGCCAGAATGACTACAGAGGGTGTGAGGCAGACAGGAATCAAGATCATGAAGTTTTGGAAATCTTTATTCTAGCAATGTGGTATTATTTAACTTAAAGGGTTCTATTTTCAAAATTATGAAGTGGTAAGACAGTGGTATTAAGATGAAAAAATAGCCTAACCAGATCTCTCTTTCTTTGTCTCTTAATAGGACTGTTGGGACTCCGTGTTAGAACTTTTATAGTCAAACCTATGTGCTCTAGTCTGGGGAAAGTGGGTGACGTAAAAGAATTAATGTGTGGCATGTCTTTATATAATTTAATATTACAGTCAAATTATTATGCAATTGTCCTCTTTACCAAATGCTCTCCAGCAATCTTCTATTATTCTATTAAAAACATTTGCATAATTGTTGGATAGCAAAAGCTACAGGGTTGTCCTTCTGATTTTTAAATTTTTTTTTCAAGTGCATTTATTTCTCACAAACAAAGTACAACACCAAATTCTCACTCCCTGTAAAATGAAATTTTCTTAACAGATCTAAGTTGATTTATTGTAGCTGAAGATCGGTTCCACAATTTGACTTGTGTCACACACAGGGAAATAGATGCAGTCATTATTTAATATTTTTTGTTTGGGTTTGTGGCACTTTCACAAATGATGACAACCCAGCACCTTGCAAGTCTGAGTTAAACAGATGCACTATGAGGGGAGATGATATGTAAGGTTTGGAGCCTTCCCTTTGCCTTTCTAAAGAGATGAGCATCTGCCAAAAAACTTAAGACCCGAAGTCAGCTATGCATTGCACAATTACTCAGCTCTACAAAAGAAATGCTACTACAGCATTACCATTGGTATTATAATCCAGTCACTGTCCATGCAGATGTGCTCTTACTTTGCAGAAAGAATCTAGAAATAGGTAAGTTCCAAGATGGTATCTTTTCTATAATACTTATCGACCTGTGGTCTGCAAAACTCAGAGAGAACTAAGGGAAATACAAAGGGAAATTCAAAGAAGCAAATCTATTCTAAGTAGGTTAAATTTGCCATACACCTACACTGGAAATAAAAAAGGATTAAAACCCACTGACTTATGTGACATACAGTTTTACATTCTTATATCCATCCTAAAGATTTCCCTTAGCAGTTTCTTCTATGTCTTACTTGCCTTCTATCCAATACCCTATAGTTTTCTATTTCAGTTGGAAGCTGAGACCATGCTTTAAAGTTTTTTTTAAACAGAGAAACAAATTATGCAGTCTCTGTAGAACCTGTCACAACTCTTTCCTTGAATTCCAGGATGGCCAAGAATGCCTCCAATAAAAGACCATTCAAACATAAGAAACATTCTCTGGGGTGAGACCAATGATCCATTCACTCTGATATTGTGTCTCTGACGGCAGGGAAAAAAATGGGGAGGAGGGGGTGTTCTGACACCTGTTTTCATTTTTCCATTCCTTGGAGCTCCACAGGGAGTTTTAGGAACACCTGGGTGCTTTTTATCCCATGTTTCCCTCCACTTCTCTATCTATATATTATTTATATTCTGACCCTCATACCCCTTTCCCCTTTTTTTAAGCTATTTCACCTGGAGCTGTTATTGCACCTCAAACAGTAGGATCTTTCCTCCTTTATTTTTTCACTTTTTCCTTAGACCTTTCTCCCGGGGAAGTCTGGGGGGGTGGGGTGGTGGTGGCTAATGCCTGGCCCATAATAGAGAAGCCAGAGGGATAACAACAAAAGGAAAAGCTATTTCAGGAGGGCATGTGAATTTGGCAACTATTGGCAATGTATTCCTCTTCTATTGCTCTAGCATCCACTGTTGCTGTAGAGATTTTAGAGGTTACCTTCCTGCATAATCATTTCAGCATCCCTTCATGCACATCCTACCCATGAAGTTGTCTAATTCCTTTCTGAGCATTCTGATTTAGCTAATCCATCACATCTGTGATTTTGCAGACCTTTATCACATCTCCCCTCACCCTTCTCTCCAAAATGAAGAAAATCAGCTTTTCTTCTCTCCCCACAAGGCTGTTGCTACATCATCACAAGCTTTTTGACTGACTTTCTCTGTATCATCTTTGCTTCCACTCCCTCCTTCTTGAGAGGTGGAAAACAGAACTGGCAGCACTGAATACAGCGTGCACCACAGCTTTGTATGGTGAGAGAATGTCACCTCTCATTTGTACTCAGTACTTTCCTTGGGTTTGTTTTTTGTTTGTTTGTTCACTTTTGTTTGTTTGTTTGCTTGCTGCCACAGAATGCTGAGCTCATAATTTCACAGAACTGACAGCAATCACTCCAAGATCTCTTTCCTGAATTCAAGAGTTCAGCACCTCAGTTCTGAGTTCAACATCATGTAAGTAGGGATTACATTATTTTTCATAAAATCACACTTATCTACACTAAAACTTGTGATGCAAAATCAGTTAATGTCATCTTCAAACCCCAAAATCTCACTGCTCATTCTCTTCTCTAGCTCTTTGATGAAGATACTGAACGAAATCAGTCCCAGGACCAATTCCTCAGGGACTTTACCCCCAATTCTTTTCCATCCTCAGAAATGCTCATTAATTCCTACTCTTTCCTTCATCCAATTTTCAGTCCATACAAGGACCAAGTCTAACTCTACTTTCTGGAATAACCTCAGACAGCTGGACTAGATGATATAGGTTCCTTTCCAACTGGAACTATTCTATTCTATTCTATTCTATTCTATTCTATTCTATTCTATTCTATTCTATTCTATTCTATTCTATTCTATTCTATTCTTTCTGTGGAACCTTGGCAAAGGCATTTTGAAAGTCCAAATCAGTCAGTCCTCTTTGTCCTTGTTCTTATTGTCACCATCAAAGAACTTCAGCTTAGTGAAGCTGTATTTCCCTTACAGAAGCCAACCTGATCCCTTCTCAACACGTCAAATTTATCCACGTGCTCACTGATCTTATTTACTATCATTATTATCACTACTACTGTTAGAGGTGGTACTCCATCATTATGCTAGGAATGAGAGTAAGGCTCACTGGTCTCAGAATCCCATCCAGAACCTTTTGGTAGATGGCTGTACACTCACCCTCCAACACAGCGGCTTTCTGTTACTGCATTCCACATCACGGCCAGCAGTCCTGTAATTTCTTATTTGAGTTCCTCCAGGACTCCTGGGTGGATGTTGTCTAGTCCTGATGAGTTACTGAACTCTGACTTGTCTATTTGGATAAACACATTGCATGTATTTACTTCAAACTGATCTATTTTTTCTGACTAACTTGCTACGAAGAATGCATCAGAATTGGGAATGAGACAGTTTCTGCTGTAAAAAACAACTGAAAGTTCACATTGAGGTTCCTTCGTCTGCTGCAGCCTCTTCTACACCTTGGTTATCATGTGGTTCCACGAATCCTCAGCTGGCTTCCTGCTTCTGGTGTATTTACAAATTTCTCTGCTCTCAGCGACAGCATTCTTTGCAAGGCTCTTTTTACATTCTTTTTAGCTTTCTTAATTTCTCATTTGAAATTGGCCTGCCATTTTTATGGGTTTTCCCATTCTCATTTGAGAAAACCTTTCATTTCTTGACAGCCTCCATCTTTTTTTTTTGTTGCATTACGTAATTTTCACATTCAGCCATGCAGGGCATTTTTGGACTGCCTTGTTTTCTCTTTGAATTGTGGCACAATTTTTACCTATGCTTCTAACACAACTTTTAACAGCCTTTAGGTTTCTGTTAGATGTCTTGTTTTTCATGATTTGCAAGGGAGAACTGTTAGAACTGAAATACCTAGAAGCTCAGAAAATTCCAACTTCCTCGCATGCTTGAACTTAGAGGGCTGACAGGACAACTCGTACTATGGAGTACATGATCCCAGTGCACCCCCAACACCTTTGGCAGTTGAAAAAGACATTCTTTATAAGGGTCACTTCCAGCTTCCTGGACACCAGGAGTGAAAAAGGGTCCTGGATGCATCAGTGACTTGTAGGGATCTACACAGTAGAGGAGAGAAATCCATTTAGTTAGAAACACAGAGCAAAAATTACATGCAAAGAAAGATGGGGAATGGGTTGGGAGAAATATGTCTGGATGTGAAACATGAGTGAAGGTCAGGGGAAGACTCTTTGAGGAGGCCCAGAAGACAAACTTCTGCATCCCCCTGCAAAAGCCAATAACCACATAACTGAAGATTATCATAAGACAGACATTGCCAAAGGACTGAGATAAGGGTGTACTGCAGCACTGGCACTAGCACTTCCTAAATCCTGAAGGCTTCGTTCCCTTACCTGACTGGACATGGTTTTCATGTAGCTCTGTGTGGAGCAGATGTGGAGGCTGTCCTGCTGCAGCTGCCAAAATGAGCCAGGCCAGGCTGGTGCTGAATGACCAGCTCAGATGCAGTTACTGTTGAGTGTCTGCCATGGGAAGAACTACACCAGCTCTGGAAGTGTCACTCCCAATTTGGAAGGGAAGTAAAAATTTAAGGAACAATTAGGCTTCCTACCAAAGTTGGAGCATAACCAGTAGACTTAAAGAAGTCCCTGTAATTACACCAGTGCTCACAATTTTGTTTGGGGCTTTTTTCCCCCTACCTGTCTTGAGCTAGCTGTAACCTTCATTTACTTATCTTTAATTATTAATATAATTTTTTAATTAAAATACATTATGAATATGAATTGCCACTTTTTTTTTCTTTCCTTGGCATGGTAAGTGAATATTTGTGTGGATATGACATTTTTACAGAGATGTTAAGTAATCTGTTGGAGGGTTTTCTTTTTCCTTTTCATTTTTGTGTCAGAAATGAATTAAAGTGAGAAACCTTCAGAGGTTAGTTACATAATTTTGAGGATTCGTACACATGCACATACTACTTTGTAAGTTCCGCTAAAAATTCAGTGCATTCAAAAGTATGTAATGTTTCAGTGATGCATATTTTACTAATATATATAAATCTAAGGTCATGCACATTAAAATGGGATGTCTCCTTGGTGAAGACTTGAGAGAAATAAAGTAGCAGCAATGGTTCCTTGACCTTTCATTCTTATTTAAAGATTAAATAGGAACTATATTGCTCTTTTGAAAGCCTTTCTGCATCTTTCCCAGTGGCATAAGAGGTCAGCACAATCACCAGGACCCTGACATCCTTTCCTCTGTTATGAAAAGTCCTTAATAATATGTATAGTTAATAAAATCTAATTGCATAATTCAACTGTAATCTCAGTCATGGTATTTGTCAGTGTGTCAAACCCATCCTTCATCATATCTGCTTTTGTGACGTAAGTCCCCCCAACTCTATTTGACTTCTCCGTGAGTAAGAATGTGCACTTTTAAATATTCAGCAATTGTAGGTTCTTGTCTAAACCCAAACAAATTTGGCACACTGTAATAAAGTGAAAGGTCATTTCTCATTGCTGCTCCTCTGAAGGTGACATTTCTTTGGTTGAGCTTCCTGACACTGCAATTCCTCCTTCTGTTTATTTTACCACTCTGGTACCTCATTAGCAATTGCAGAAAAAGGATTTCTTTGACTGTGGTTTGCACAGAGGACTGAATATATCAATGTGCACTTAAAGAGTGTTAAAATGCAGACTATGTAAAAGCCAGTGTTTAGGGACAACCTGTAAATGTAACTTAATGAACCATCAGACCATAGCAGCATCAAAGCATTGCAAATGTAAGACAGAATCAATACTGAGACTCAGGATTGTTGGTAGGTTGCTTTCATTCTTCTTCAAGGAACACAGCTGATTTCATTATGTCTAAATTCTCCTTACTAGAGAGATTCCAAATCTCAGCACAACTGTACCAGGACAGCCATTTCTGCACTCCCTGACAACCTCTCCTACAGAAATAAAGTGGAGCCAGAATCAAGCTCTACCTGCTAGGTCTGCTGAATACTGCCTTGCTCTCCTGTGGATTCACAAGAAGGAAAACTAAGTAATTAGGTTTTGCTGGTTAGGGACAGCTTTAGGGTACCAGCATAAAAATTCTATGGCACGGGTGCTGTTCTTCCCCTGTCCCACAAGCTGAACTCCTGGTGCCCTCCTTTGCCTGCTTGAGTTGAAAGACAGAAGGTGACTGTCTGCCACCACAAAGCCCTCACCCCAGCATCCACTCAGTTTTTCCTGGCACAACCCTCAGAGGGAACCACCGACATTCCACCTAAATCTACAGTTTAGACTGTCCTTTTCTTTTTCATTGGCAAGTTTGAGTCCTCTTTTCCTTATCACATCCCTTTTCAGTTATTTTTAAAATTATTGTGTGTGTCACTTCAGCTTCATTTTTTTCTAGTTGGCCAATGACATTTCTTAGTCTCTCTTTGAAGACCCCACTTTTCAGCTTTTTGGAATTTTTGTTGCTGTCAATTAAACTCTTCCCAACATACTGTGGTAATTTTCCCACCTGGGCCCCACAACTGAATTAATCCTTGAAAATGCAACTTGCATGGGACTGTCAAATAGAATAATTATCTTTCTTGTCCCTGTAAATAATTCGTTATCAAAACCTGTGCAGTACTAAGCTTCTAATGACAGTGTATTGTTTTTAATTCATGGTTGGAGTGTGGTATGGTTTAGTGTTTATTTTAATTTAATTTTATCCTATTTTTTTTTCTCAATTTCTTTCCAAGACATGTTTAATAGTAACAGAACAATTGTATCTTCAGCTCTCTCCCTCAACGATTTTGTTTTCTTCTCATTTTACTCTCATCTGCTGTCCCCCATTAAGTCTCCCACATGTCCAACACTTACTAATTTCACCTGCTAACAGAGAGTAATGTCACAGATAGAGTCCCCAGGAAAGTACAGTGGATGGAGGGGAAGAAAAATCACTATTATTTTCCTTAAACTTTCTGTAAAATGAAAACTTTCTTTTACAGTTCAAATCTGAGCATGAGGGACAACTGAAAGAAAAAAGTGATACTTTCTTATACTTACTTCTATTCAGAGAAGCTGCGATTTTATACTTCTTATACTTTTATACTTCTTATGCTACTTTCTGGGGAGAAAAAGCTAAAAACCCAAGAAAAACAGAGAATGATAAGGTTCTAAAAAATCTCTCATGCTTTCGTTAGAGAGAAATTCAAACCACAAATTTTGAAACTAGACATTAATAACCTGTTATTTTTTTAAAATTTCAAGTCATATTAAAAATAAAACAACAGGTGTTCATAATGTACACCTTTTCTCTTCCATAGGGGGCAAGGCAAAAAAAAAAACCCCACAAACCAAACAAAAACAGATAAGAGGTCTCTTTAATTTAAGGGGAAAAAAGTTTAAAAATGTCAGTATTTCTTAAGAGAGATTCATTGAGAATTTTGGGGGACGGAAATAGAAAAATGTAAAAAAAAAAAAAAGAAAAAAGAAAAAAAAAATCACCAAAACCCCAAACCAAAACCCCCAAAATATTTAGTTGCTAATATAGAACAATCACCTGCAGTCTTTTGTTATTTCACAGAGTAGCATCCAGTGAAATGGAAGTACTAAAGAATGACTGGAGATTTATCTTATACCAGCCTGATGCCTACACTGAAGATCAAATTAAGACTACTGTGTATTATTGCCCTTAAAATAAAAATGAGTCCTGTAAATACATTGTAATTAGGAGGCTCAGCTCTCTCTACCTTGACTTCCATGACACATCTATGATTGCATACACCAGTGGAGTGCTCAAATGAGACACATCAGCTGAGAGGCTCCCCTATTGCTTTCTGTGCTTGGTAATAAGGAAAAGTTAATTGTGATCCTTTGAATTTCCCAAGAGAGACCCAAGAAATGCAGAAAGGTTCAGGTGTCTGCAAACACAGAAGTGGATGGAAACCTTTGCCAAAGGTGGTTATTTTGCTGCCCTTGCCCCTTGTGCCCTGTAGTTCTCAGCACCATCCTTCTGACAACATCCCCTGAAGTATCCATAAAATTATTTCACAGGACACTGGAGTGTCACAAAGGCTAATTGACTTGTGCTGCTGCAATGATCTGTGCCTGCATACATGCAGACAGCAAGCATTGTTTCCAGCCAAATGTTTACACGCATCTGGAAGTGGCAACTGGGATTTGAATTCATAACCTTTAGCTCCCCAAATGCAGATCTTTACGCAGAGAGTTAAGAGAGCAGCTGTAGCCACACAAAACTATTGCTATTCGTGAAGATGTTTACCTTGTTGAGGTGAAGAGCAGCAGCGTGTGCTCACTTTGGCCAAAGTGACAGATTTCTCAGGGAAAGCTGCTTCTGGAAAAATGCCACAGTTCCCTTACAGTATTTTGGGAATCTGTGCCTGGCTACTACCAAATAGTAGATACTGGAGTCAGACTGAAGTGTCTCAGTATCTTTTGTCTCTGTGCCCCAGGTCCAGGTCTTCTCCTTGTACACTCCATTCTTCCTTTCCCCCATGTTTTGTCTGCCTTGTCTATTACACAGAAATACAGTTTACAAGTACATTAAAGCTGCTTAAATTTAAGTATGAGGTGCACTACTCACAGCACAATTACTGATATTTAGTTAATAAAGTGAACATGTTCATAATTGTTGCAATGTATCAGGCCTTAGTACAATTCATTGCTAAGCTCTCTATCTTGTGTAATACTCCAGCCTAAGGAGATACTTTAGGATTTAAATATGTATTTAGCAGGATTTTCAATGCTTATACTTTTTAATTATATAATTAAGGATGAGGAGGATGTGTTTGCAAAAACTTTCTGAAGGATTATACTAACACACTCCCTGTTGAGGCAAGATAACCTCACCTGCCATACCACCTGAATTAGAAAACTCTGGTAGTTACAGAAGCAACGCTGGTTACCTTCAGTAGCTTCCTCAGAAACCAGGAGAGCTATTTGTACAGGGCAAAAAAAAAAATGCAAGAAGTGTTTTAAGTGTCCTTTAAAGAAAGAACTATTCAAAGAATTGGCTCTGGTTATAGCATATCTGTGGTTTGGAAGAAAACAGGATTATCACAAAAACCCATCACAGGACTCATTGGCTCATGCCCAAAGATCCAGATCTCCATCCCAGGAGCAAACAAGAGGCAAGCTGCTTAGACATTCACTCGTTTCCACCTCCGTGCACAGCCCAGGAATCACACTTGGAAACAAGATGTCCCCATTTGTTCACATGGAGGCATAGATTCCTGCTTTCAGTGACCTGCATGGCACAAGGTAAACCAAAACCCTACAGCCAGTGCAAGAGAGGTGGTGCCATTTACTTCATACTGTCCTCAATATGGCAGTTAGGGACCTAGTGGAAAAGAAAATGATTTAATGTGTCTTCCTGGTGTGGAATACTGCATAGTCAAACCAGAAGACAGGTTATGACACTAATATGACAGAGACGTCAGAAACAAAATGTAAGTCTGTATCCTACTAACAGCTAGAGCTGGACAAGACTAGTGCTGAAAAAAAGCAAAATAGAAGAAAATGAGTAAGGTAATAATCAGCATAAATATAGACCTGTCCCAAATAATCGAATGTCTTAAATGTAAAAAATGGATTTTATACTGATTTTTATATTTTGCAAACACAGAACAGCTACAGTTATTTTGAAATTATTCAAGGACATGAGTCAGATTCCTTCAGTATTGTTATTCCTATTTTTAATAAAAATGCCACAGTGTGAAGTGCAGATATCTTAGTTTTGCCTTCTCATAGTATAAGTGCAGAATAATAACCATAAAATCAAATTGTGCTTACTAGCTTTTACTGCCTTTCACATCTAAATAACCCAAAGCATTTTATACATCAGAAGGGTCACTGAGACCAGGCACTCAGCAACTGTCAGTGTGAAGCTGCCTGTAGTGACATCAACCTGCTCAGGACAGGAAGCCAAATGATACTAAAATTTATGAAGGCTGAATTTAATTACCTAAAAAGGCTTGAGAAGGGCTAGGACTGCTACTCTTACAAAGAACCTTACGTGCCCAAAATGACACCTCTCTAACAGCACTCCTCATTTCAGAGCTAGGACTGCCAGGTATTTGTTAACTCCTTTTATTTCCTGGTGCATATGTATGTATTGTGATGATTTACCATTCAAATAAAACCCTTTTCCAGCTTAATGAAATCCAGACTGGTTGCAGCATCAAGATGGCCAGCTCATAAAAGATAACTCCGATTCTTTTTTCTCCAAACATAGGGCAAAAAGCTCTACTTGTACCAAAGACCAAATACTATATCTGGTACTGGATCAGTTATGCTACTGAGCTATTTTCTGAATGCAATGTCTGTCCCCATTGCATGGTGATTTTGACTCTTGTCTGTCTGTTGTTCACAAATAATGGTCCTAACGCGTTGCATCGCTCTCCTATAAACAATG
Source organism: Origma solitaria (assembly GCA_013397895.1). Classification (NCBI taxonomy): domain Eukaryota; kingdom Metazoa; phylum Chordata; class Aves; order Passeriformes; family Acanthizidae; genus Origma; species Origma solitaria. The sequence goes on from VZRL01001188.1 coordinate 649,804, forward strand.
AAGTGTAGTTAAATACCAGCATAAAGGATGTGTTAAACAAAGTTAGAAAGGGGAGAAGGAGAGAGGGAAAGAAATGGAAAAAAATAATCAATTTTAATAATAGCTTGACAATTACAATTAAATAATCCAAAGCTCAAGCTGAGCATTTTTGTTACACACTGCATGAATGCTGTTTATACTTTGGAACCTTTAAAATATTTAAGTAGAGAAGAAATGAAATGAACTGCAACCAGTTAAGGTCATCCATTTAGGACAAAATTGATAAAATATTAAAATGAAAGAAATAAATTTTCAAATAGAGATACTGAGGCTTCATAGAGATGTATTATTCAAAGCAGAGGAACATGTGTGACCTCTAGGCTATTACATAATGGAGAAAGGATATGACAGTTCAAATGTGCAGGAACTATAGGCAGCAGTTAGAGAGGGAAATGGATTAACCTTTCCATAAGCCAGTGCTTGGCTTCCAGGGTATTTTAACTGGACCCTTGTGTTACAGCACTATACTCTCAGAGCCAGGTCTTGGACCCCACTATCGCATTGGCCTTAAAAACCCGTGGAAAGATAATAGATTTTAACTAAAGATTGATTTTGTGTCTAGCTGAGCTTGTGGGTTCCCAGATGCTGGCATTTACAGCAGGGGTGGTCCCAGGTTGCTGGGTTTCAGTGCCTCAAATTCTTCAAAATTGTCACTCGGTCCTTACACATCTTTCTATAGAACAGCCTGGAGTCAGGACAGCATGGGCTGGCTAAGGTGTAAGGCATCACACTGCTCCCTTGCTGTGGTCAGCTTTGCTGGCTCACAGCCAGCCTTCTCCTCATCCATCTCTGCCCTAACAGGCCTTGAAGATACCCAGTTTATGCTGTGGACATCTTCAAGGGGAGTAGTCAAACTCTAGCAATAAATTATTCTATTTTAATTTAAGGTCAGAGTTGTTATTTATTACACAGAGTTTATTACAAAATGGAATTTTGCAAGGATCTCAACTCTTTTATATCTGAGGTTCTTGGGATAAATCTCCCCTAAATGAAAAAGTAGCTGCCTGAAACAAGAAGTATCTTTAAATCCCAGCAAAATCTGTCTAATGGCAGGGTCTTTGCTCCTTTGAAAAATTAATTTCCACCTAGCAGAAGACTCTTACCTTCAAGCTCAGGGATCTGAGACAACTCCATTGCTCTCCTGTTGGCAAAACGTGGTCTGTATTCACACAGCCACAAGCACTGTGCCGAGCATAAGGTTTGGAACTGCACATCAGGTGCCAGGCATCAAAAAGTTAGGGCACATAATGCCAAAGCTTTTTCTTGGATGCATATTAGCCTCCCTAGAGGACATAAAAAAGCACCTAAAACATTAGGAAAATTAGTGTCACTGACAGTCATTTGTGATCTTGAGTCTTCCAAATGTTTTTGATCCTCTTCCCATTTTTACTCAGTTGCAATCACTCCAAGTAAAAAAATAAATCTTTGCATTTGCAGAGTAAGCATTTATTTCTAGTTCCTAAAGCTCCTTCCAAAACTAAGTATAAACATTATTAGCTTGATTTTATAGCTGTCCTAAGTGGAGAGACAGGAACCGTTTACAAATGAGGTTCTATGCGGGATGTAGGCCTAACCTACGATACTTCTTTGTTCCTGGCACTTCAGGCTCTTATTCTGACAAAGTATTCCCTCAAATAATGCAAAAGTTTCAGATCACATTTTAGTTGTCCATATATTTTACGCCAGAATTTGAAAACATGACCATGTTCCTTGTGCTTATAATTGTCAAAAGTGATCAGAGAACAGATCCTTTGAGTCAAAGTTAATATTTTGTGGACATACCTCAGACTGACCATAGTGATCAAATCAGAGGTCCAGGCCACCAGGTACCTTTCCTCCAGCAGAAGCCAACAGCAAGTGCCTAAGGAAGTGAATAAGAAGTGGCAAACATGCAGTGACACATCTCAGTATAGTCCTATAGCTTCTAATGATCTAAGATTCAGGGATTTTTTTCATAAGTCTTTTTTTTAAGAGTTACTATCTATGTATTTGAAAGTCCCTGACAGGTTTTCCTCTCATTAAGTTGTCTGATTACATTTTCAATAGATACAAAAAAGTGAGATTAATAAAATCCTGTAGCAATGGGTACCACAGCTAATTACAAGTTGTGTGGAAAAAAAAAACCCTCACACAATCTCTCTAGGTTTCAGCTGCTATTCCTCTTCCTGCTAAATCCAGCAGAAAAGGAAATCCATTGATACTGGTGTGTGACAGACTGGTCTCAGAATTACCTAGAATAAAACCCAAGAAATATGTTTTTATTAAGCCAATCTGTCTTCCTCAAAAACCTGGTAAAAGGAATTTATATGGCAAGACTGAAGAAGAAGTGAGCTACCCTTTTCAGATAATAGAGGAACATAACTAAATCAGATAACTTGGGAAACTCACACCAACTTCATTGAAATTTTGCCGAAACATTCTGCTATGCCTTCAGCGCAGACAGGAATTTTTGCAGCCAACATAATTTTTAAAACTGAGATAAGTATGTGTGTGGGGGGAGGGAATAATAGAGCTTTCTATTAATGGAAAGCAGTCGGGCTGCAGCCTGAACTGTGGTACCTTCCCTCCCCATAATCACGGCATTAATTACTTCATAGGTCAAATTATGCTTCTGTTTGAAAGATTTTGGCCATCTACGTGAATCAGGGCATGCATATTTAGATCTACTGTATCCTCCAGCATGGGCTTTTATTCTTGTTTGATGCATGCAGGCTACTAATTTAGTTTTCCATTGAAGATGGCTATTTTTTCCTCTCCTGTACAATGGCAGTCCAGTTCCAAAATATATAGAACAAGCACACATTAAGTGAATCTGAGGGCAAGTATACTTCCTCCTTTGACCATATGGACAGGATTTTTCTTTAAAATAAAAAGGCCAAAAAGTGACTGGAACAAGGCCGAAAGGGGAGAATAGAGACAGACATTTAAAGGTGAGCTCACTAGATTTATAATAGCAGGGGACACTATCATCCTTTCCAGCCAGCTACCCAGTTAGCAGCAATGCTTATATCACAAGAATGGCCCAGGAGATCCTTCTTTAAAAATAATAGTTACAGCTATTAATATATGGGGGAAACTGTAGCAATCCACTTCAGATATTGATAATAAATTACATTGTTCAGATATGAGACTACACACTCCAGGGAGACAAACAGAAAAACAGGTTTTTTGTGTGTATCAGTGTTATTTAGAAGAGCTGCTTGGAGAAGTTTTAAGGAATTAGAGTGCTTCTGTCCAGAAATAATAGCCAAGAGCTTTGAACAAAAATACTGCTCATCATTTAAGCATATTAAGAGCCTGGATGAGACAGTAGCTCAGGGCTCACAGGGAAGGTGCTGCTTCTTACGTTAACCCAATACCACTATTTGTGGGAACAACTCGTAACATTACTTTGAATGTATCAGAAGACATAGAGAAAACATAAAAATATTATAATACATAGCAAGTCTTCTTCAATCAATGAAAGCCCTTTCACAGTAGCATTAGAATCATCTTTAAGAGGGCCAGTAGGGACCCGGCAAGCCACCTACTAAAATCCAAGACAAGCAGTCTTTGTCTCAGATTTTTTTTTTGAGGATTATCTTGCTCCCATGTGCAAAGAGATGTAGGAATTTTCTTGTCCAAAACTTAAAATAAGAAACACAATGGGGTAGCAGGAAATAAGCCTGAAAATGCCAGGATTGATAACTCTAAATACATAACAAAATACCACGAGCTTGTTTTAAGAATTACTGTACTTCAGAGTCCAGTGATATTTCAGTCATCTGGCTGGTCTGCTGGTGTTGAGGTAAATGGATTCAATGTTTTTACATTTCCTCAGCCAGAAAGGTTAGACATTTGTTTGTTTGTGTAATGAGAGCAAATATGCTCATAGTACCACAGCTATGGGAGCTGAGAGCTGTAGGAGCCCTTAAAAATCATGACCTTGTGGATAAGGTTGCGAGCATAGTCATGAGTGAGCTCCAAAGACATTTCTGAACTCCGTTCAAGTCCTTCTCTTCCAGTTTCTGACTGAGCGTACAGTACAAGAATTCCCACTGAAGCCTACAGAAGTTAAAATCCCTTTTACTTGAAGTGCTCAGTGCTTTGTCGGATCAGAGCATAAGCAAGGCTTACAAATGAATACAATCAGAGATTGTGGGGTTTTTTTTAAATGGTACCTTTTTAACTGTATTGCAATCTTTAACACCACCTTTAAAAAAAAAGTCAGACTGTAAGAAGATAAGCATAATACAGCAAGTCAAAAAAAATTCCCTGACTCCCTGGCACCACAGATTCAAGTCTCGGGGTCACTGAACCCTTCACCTTTCTCAGATAGATAAGATGACTACTGCAATATTTAATACAAGATAAGCCACACAAGCATTTGACTGGATTTGACCTCTCAGACAGCCTACAAACCCAAGAGCTTGGGTAACCTGAACCTCTGCAAGGAAATGGATATTTGTACATTCTCCCATAGCTCCAAGAACTGGAGACTTTGGAAACATCAAATATCATAAGACATGCTGAAGATGTTAGCTAGAAATACTGCAGAAGACACTTCTTGAGCTGTATCCTCAAGTATCAATGGCCAAAGCTGCCACTCTCCCCGGCAAGAACAGCAGGCTGAGCTCTAGGAGTCTGGAGAGTTGCAAAGCTCCCTTCCAGAAGCAGCTGCACCTCAGAGACAAACAGCAGGTACATAAGAACACCAGGTAGGTCTACCAGGTCAGATCCTGCTCCTAAGTGACAACAGGCTGCCTAGAGACAGCTCTTTGCATGGGAAGCCTGGAATGGTTCTCTGTTGTCCCAGGTACATCACATGATTTCTGTATAACTTGGTGGTGGTGGCAAACACCTGGCGTGGTCAGATGGATATACAAACATACAGATATGTCTTCACAACCAGAGAGGAAACCCAGATAGTCAAGAACATCCACCTCACTTCATTTTGCTGTCCCAAGCATTATCCTGGTGTAAGCTCTGGTTCACCAGAGAAAGAAGGCAGGAGAAGACAAAAGGCTGCAGGTGGGCAGCATGGACAACCACAAGCCTGGCCAAACTCCACTGACTCTCCCAGTCTCCCTTAACCAGCTGGCCAGAAGTCCTTAAATTCTTCACACAGCTCCTGTACAAGTATTTCTACTCACATGAAGCACATATACGGTTTCAGAGCACATTACATCCCTCTGTTCCCATGTGGCAAGGTTTCTCTCAGTGGCTACTGTCACAAATGAAAGCTGTGCCTGAGGTACTCACAGTTTGCCTGCCAGCTTAGCTCAGGCTTCTCATTCACCAGCAGGTGCTGTCATCCATATTACTGTGGCACCCAAATCTGCTCTGAGAAAAGTTGTTATCTGTTGGTAAGGACACACATGGCTTGTCTGCAGTTGGGGCTCTGGTAGTGTTACAGGCAGACTAGCAATAGTGGAAAATTCTGAAGTGCAGACAACCTCAGAGAGACATAGAAATAATCCACCAAATGTCAACAAACTTATGCAAAGTGTTTCTGTTTCAGAAGCAGTAATTCCTGATGGAAGTATTTCCATTTTATACTTCAGCGTGCACTTCAAATATCTCTAAAAGTCCAGGACAAAAATCCTTGTCTTAATCCAAAAGTCCTCTAAATAGCAATGGAATTTTGAAATTGTCTGTAAAATGTCGGAAACTTGGGGACTTTTTTTTCCTTTCTGTTGTGGCATCAGCAGAAAATGTAGATGACACAAATTCAAACTACATACGTGGAACTAACATTCCCCTCCTAGCTGAGTTTAAAACAACAGAGATATGTGTCTTGTTTAGCATGATTTATGAAGGTTTCTGGAGAAGCTGAGACCACTTCAAACCACTTTGATTAAGAAGAAATAAACAAAACCACTGCAAAAAAAAAAAAAAAAAAAGGAAAAATTACTAAATGTAAATAAATGAAGAATTTGTATATGTTCTTAATGCTATGCTTATTTGGTAAAAAGAAAAAATAATTAGAAAATAATATTTAAAAAATCTATTATTTCCAGTGTAATTTCATTTGTCTGTACAGAAATATTAATTTCTGTCCCAATTTGGTCCAAACACAGCATTGCTTATATTAGCAAGTGGCAGGAAAATATGTTATTGTTTGTGATTGAGGCTATCTAATCAAGGACATATTTTTGGTACTGGAAACAAGTAGAGGAATAGAATTTTATCTAGCCCACAACTTATTTTTCTTTTAAGAATGGAAAGTATGGTACACTATAGATCACATCTGGTTGTGATGAACTGGAATAAACTTCTATTTGCATGTTTATTTTTCTTTTTCTAAATGATTGTCAATGGGGATTATTTTTCATCGTTCGGACTGAAGTTGCATGAACTTTTCCATCTGTTATTGCGAGTTGATTCAAGCATTTTTGTCCAAACCATTTCACATTACACAATTCAACATTTAAAAGACGTAGAATCAAACTAATCTATTGCTTTTGTAATATTAAACTTGATGCTAACCAGTACAGTCCCAAATCTGAAAACACTTGCCTGAAGTTATGCAAATAGTCACAATTACTTCAGTAGGTCCACTGCCACACTTAAATATGTGTGGTTTCAGGTTCAGGAACCTGGTGAGTCTTCACCAGCCCTGTGCCTGTGCATCCTGCAGGTATCTGTTGGCTACAAAATTCTTCTGCAGAGGAAGAGATGAAATCCACAGGCTGGGCAACTGCTTGCAAGATGGATAAATAAAATCAACTTGCCAGAGGTACTTCCTTTGTGTCAGATTCTTGCAGTCAGAAAGGCTTGACAACCTGTGCCTTCAAAGGCAACAGTTCAAGGTGGCTAAGATCAGTTTCCTCAATCTGACATAAACAGGTATTAGGTATTATTTTCCTGACAGAGACAACAAGATGACCTAGATTCAGATACAAAGGTTATTTTTGTGTAAATGTTACATGTATTGCTAAAGTTACAGGATGCTTTTAAAATCAAAATTAATATTGCATGGTAATGGTTCTAAATATGTGTGTAATGAACAATAGGCTGCCCATAAGATCTGAGATTTGCTGACCCTGAAGGCAGTGACAGTAAACTGTTGCTGCTATAGTCCAGGCTGACAAAGGGACAAAAATGACATTGCTAGGAGCAAGTCACCTACTCACTTTCTTCTTGTTACCTATACATCAGCACTAACTGGGTGTTACTGCCTAGTATGCAAATGCCATGCTTTTAATACAAACACATACACAAATATATATATATATATTTTACATATATAATGCACACACACATACATGAAAAAAAAGTATTCTAGATGAAGATTCTTTGGCCTTCTAGAATTTGCAAAAACCTCTCATAGCCTTCTTCCAAAATGCACAGCTCTGAGTTAATTGGTTTCATTAATTTTACCCAAGCAAAGCTTTTCTTTCACTTCTGCTTGGGCGATTTTGCACTGAGCTTCTAAGTAAGCTCTGTTCCAGCCATGGATAAACCAGTTACAGCTAAATGCCACCCTTTCCACGGGCTGCTGTTGTATGGATTACTCACCATACTGATTTGGCAGATGAAGTCCAGTACGATGACAGAGTTCTGTGACAGCAGAAGACAAGGAATCACTGAGTTAATTTCTGCTGCACTCCCCTCAAGGGAGCAGTGAAATTGCGCTTGAGCTGATGGTGGGACAGACTCCAGCTCTTCTCCTGTGAACATGTTTCAAAGGGCAAGAGACAATGTTTCCAACCCTTTGTTGCAAAAGGCTTCTTGCACCAAGGTTTCATTCCAAAATCTTTCATGTTAACTCAGTGACTTGTGGCGTGGTGTTGGGAATTTATGTTCTGTGGTTATCTTATTTTATATTATCTTAACCTTTTTTCCCTTTGATCAAGCAGGTTATGGTAATGTTAACAAGGTGATGACACCCAGAGCTGTGCCTCTTTTCCTCACATTACTCAATTTGCATGCAACAAATGGTATACATTAAAAATAAAGAAGAAATCCACTTTTAAATATTGCCTTAGGATGTTCACCTAAAACAATGATTCCCTAAAAAAAAGGGGTTATAATAATTTAAATATAATGGCAAGATCTAAGGAAGTTAGTGATCATTTGATTTTACAGTGACCAATAGCAACAGAGTATTTCAAGCCAGACATGTTACATTTTAATGTAGACATTAAATAGACATGTTCTCTGTCCTAAGGTCATAAAACAGAGAAAGGAAAGATAACTATGAAGGAGATTTCAAAATTTCAGAGTGACATTTAGGTGAGCACCTTTTGTGCATGTTGAATATTTTTGTACCTTTGGAAGTTGTGCCTTTCATAAAATAATTGTGATTTTTTTCAGATATCTTCATAATGCTGTGAATTAATTTTATTTGGGGTTTTCTTATTGAAAAATGAACATATTTAGTTCTGATATACTTAACAAGATGCTCTGAGGAGGAAAATTAAGGAGGTAAGGGCATATGTAAACAGGGTCAAGCAGCATGAAAGTTCTCTTGGGACAACAGCATTCCAGTGGAACCAGTTCAAGAGTCAGGAGCACAGGAGAGACAACCTGATGAAACTTGACCCATGTTTTCCCTCTCAATAAGCAGAGTTCAAACATAATGGGAATCAGCAAACAGAAGCTTCAAAATATTTACATATATCCAGACAGAGAAGTTCACATCCAAAATGAATGGTCATAAGAAAAAAAAAATCAAAGCAAAATGAAAGCAGATTTTTAGATGAAGCTGAAGTTAAACCAGAGCTGACTACAGCTGCTTTTCAGGGCTGAGTCCAAAATTTGGCTCAACTCTAGTTACACCATAATCTGACAGATAGACTCTTTTTATTACAATGCTCTGCTGAATCATTTAGTTTGTGGAAGAGTGTGGTTCTGGCATCATAACTTAAATTATGATAACTATGAGATCATTCTTATGATGTAAAGGTAATATCAGGCTCATTTACTAATCTCCATAGTTTGCCCAGGCTATTTTTTTTGCCCAGGAAACACATATGCTACAATGTTCAGCAACCTGTAAGCAGTAACAGTGCATTAGTTACCTCCTCAAAAAGCCCTTGCAGGGTGTGTAACCTTCTTAAACTCCATGGGTTTTCTCCCACTTTAGAAACTGAGAACCTTAGAAGAGTTTTGCCATTGACAATACTATAGTGTTCAAACTTGTCAGTAACATAAATAAGTGCTTCCCAAACAGCAGAGCACATACAAGCAGCTGTATATAAATAACTTCTGTGAGGTAGATGATGTCAAATTGCCACTGCCGATGAACAGAATTTTTAAGATGATGGTTTCCAAAGTGGGATACACACAAGATAGACCACTGGGATGAGGGAAGTAATTTCTTATTTGTGTGCCACTGATAATTTTTTTAAAAAATCATTTAATATATTTCATCTCCTCATCATTTTAAAAATTTCTATTTTGTACATGTTTTAGAATATATATAATTGATTAGTACAATAGCACGTGTTTATAATTTATAAATAAAGAAATGCTTGCACATAGAGTGGGGGTGCATTTTTTTGCTGATGGGGTACATGAGAGAGTTTGGAGACCAGCATTTAAGGATCAGCCCCTCACTAACCAAAATGGGGCTCCCATTATTTGACAATTCCTCTCTAAAAGGTTGACAAATGTCTCTTGGGACTTCTTGCCAAGGTCAGTGAAACAAATTGAAGCCTTTTGTAAAAACTTCAAGTGGATTTGGATCAGGCCTGTAAGAATTACAGCAGTAGAAGTAAGAGGAGGTATCTGTCACTCCTGAATCCTGTTTCTGCAGTGCTGCTGACATTGCTCTCCACAAACTATTGTATAGATGCAGAAGAAATAAAAAGTGCTTATAAATAAAAAGTGTAATTCTGCATAGAAAAGGAGTAGTTTTATGGTGAATAAAGTATTGATATGGGGCAAGATAAACACTTCTTGGATCACAGTAAAGGTTACAGTTAGCAAAACAAATTTAGCTGTCAGCTCTGTACTTTTTCTAGTGCTACACAACATAATCATAACAAGCAGAACACTTGACACTGCTGTTATAAAATAACCGAATGCACAGCCCACTAGTTTTGACAAACAATTGCATTCTATCATCCTGGAAAGGAAGCCATTTTATTCCTTAGCCTGTGACTTGTCCACTCAGGGCACAGCATTGCTGTTAACAAGAGGCGCTTTGTGGTGTGAGGCACAGCCCTCTCCTGACATGGATTTCCTTTATTATTGGTGCTATGACCGGATGGCATTGATCAGCGCCAGCTTCTCACTGACCTCGGGCCCACAGCCTGGATGGGAGGTGTGCTCATCCTTGATGCCAATCATGCTGTCCCTCAGGCAGCTCAAAGGCATGTTCTTTTCTTGGGTCTGAATGATTAAGAAGGGCACTTGAAATACAGCTATTGCTGCCGCTGCACTCTAGAAATGTGGCAATGTAATGCAACACTTTTATGCACCAGAAACGATTCTATCACTATAAAAAAAGGTAGGTGCATTTATTCAAACATCTAAAATCAATCATCAGCTACCAGGAATAGATCATGTCTGAAAAGCTATTGCTTATCCTACTTAGTTTCAGCAGTGACTTCACTGGAGGTCTGTCTCTAACACATGTAAGTGAATGGGAGGCTCAGGGTGAAGAAGTTTAAAGCATCAGCCTATTTTTCTTGCTGTGAATCTCCCTCCACTAATTGAAACTTCCTTCTGGTTCTCTCAGTTGGCTTGTGAGCTCCATATGGATCTACTCCATTGTACCCTATGCAAAAAGATGACCGAAACTTCCAGGACATTTTTAATTTAATAAAACACGTGGTTTTTAATAATACTTACTTACAGAGGATATCACTGAAATTACATTAGCTCTAGAAAAAGGCACTAATATAAAACCAGGGCAACATTTTAGCAGACACACTATTAGTCCATTTTTGTTAGTACATCAATCGGACATTGACTGATGGGTCTGCACTGGACTGTTCTCTAGCCACTGCCACACTTGTGCTGTGGCTGCTGCTGTAATTTCAATCTATACACAAGGGAGGGACGCAAATGATTTCAGAGGGTGTAGAGGGGCTCATTCATTAGTCTGGCCTCATAAAAACTCACTCTACTGCAAGCATCGAACTGGCTACACCTATCTTAATGCAATTAAAAGACTGCATAAATCAATGTCGCAACAAGTATTCCCCTTTAGACACCCACTAATGATCTTAGCTCTTAGCAAAGAGCTTTGCTTTCCATTCCTGAGTGTCAGGTCACTACATCTGGTTGGCCTTCCAGAGGCAGCAGAAGTCAGATCCTGGATAGCCAAGTGGCTACAGGTACTCTCCGGCATCATGAAGCCATTGTAGCCTTGGCAGCTGCTCAACTTGCTTCTCTCCATGCTCCTGGCAGAGCAGGTGTGCTGGTTTTTTGGGGGACTTCACTCTTTTCATAGTTAGCTGATATGGCTCTATGTTTTGGGTTTGTGCTGGAAACACTGTTGATAGCACAGGGATATTTTTGTTATTGCTGACCTCATGCCAGCAGCAAAGGGGCTGGAGGGGACACAGCCAAGACAGGTGATTACAACAAGGGATATCCCGTAACATCTGGAGTCATGCTCAGCATGTAAAATTGGGGAAGAAAGAATCAGGGGAGGATGTTCAGACTGATGGAGTTTGTCTTCCCAAGTCACCATTACATGTGATGGAGCCCAGATTTCCTGGGCATGGCCAAACACCTGCCTGCCCTTAGGAAGTGGTGAATTAATTCCTTCTTTTGCTTTGCTTTCATCTGTGGCTTTTTCTTTACCTATTAAACTGCCTTAATCTCAACACATAAATTTCTCACTTCTACCCCTCCAATTCTCTCCCCCATCACACTAGGTGGGAGTAAGGAAGAGGCTGTGGCTGCCTGGGGTTAAACCACAACAGCAGGCAATGCTGACAATTCCTGCATCTCACTGCTGTCCTGCCTCAAAGATCGCTGTTATTGTTAGTGCAGCAAAGAGGCCCTGACGCTGCCTCCAAGCCCTTTACAATGACAATATATGCCCTATTATGCACTTTTTATAAAAGAGGAATCACAAAATGTTTAGATGGCTTATCCAGGATCCAAAGCAGCATCCAAGTGGTAATTCTTACATAACTCTTGGGGAAAAGCAGCATATTTGACTGAATCATTATGCCTCCCGACCATAAACTATAATACTGGGATTCAGCACTTTCAGATCTATAAGCTGTTTGGTCCCAGACTGATGACTAATGAAATAAACTCCTTTTATCCTCCAAAACCTGAAGAGAAATAGGGTATATTTCAAGCTTATTTTATGAGCAAGCCCATTGTGGAACAGATAAAAAGCTGGTGGTTCCCAAGAAACTTTTCATTATAAGCTTAACTAGGTAATTCTCTGGAGACATGCATATGATATCAAAAATAGGAACTCCAAGGAAACAGAGACTGGCAGAATCACATCATGCAGAAATGGACTAGATCAAACTCCTATATGCCCATCCACAACCAAGAGCCCCCCACAAAGCCCTGTGGGCTGCACATAAGGTAGGGCAAGGCTGTTGGGCCTTGGAAGGAGGTCTGTCACACCCAGACAGGTGCATCCCAAAGCACGGATCACTCCAGGTTCATCTCTTCCCTCTTCACCAACAGCATCCTGACCTGCCATTCACAGAGGTGAACAAGGGGAAGGGGACAAACCCCAGTGGACACTTTCATAAGGTTTATGTTTATCTGAACATGCTTTCTATCATTGTTTTATAGTCTGGAGCATGTCAACAGGAGATAAAGAGGAAAGATGACTGAGAAATTAAATTATCTGTAGTGCTGAGCAAGCCTTTTTCAGTCTACTGTGGTTTAAATTTGTCACCTGACATGATAAAGCAACCTTTTCTAAGTTATGTTACTCTTCAGCTCAAGATGCACCTGCCTGGGAAGGCCTAACATCCCTCATTAAAGGGGACAGTGCATGACCCAGCACTGAGGTTAATACTAATGTGTTCCCCTGGAGCCAAGACTGTGGTCCCTCATTACCATCACCCTCTGGATGTTGTTCTAAACACTGGCACCCTAATTGATAAAAAGAATCAGTCCATTTCAGACCTCAGAGACAAGCAGCTAGAATTTGAGATAGCCATCTTTTGATAGGCAAGGAGGGAAAATTTTATTTTTCTCTTTTGCACATTAGGTGTTGGCAAAACTTTAATCAATCTTCATGTGATGCCAATAGTTCACAGACAGAGTTGCAGTGCTTGAAGGAAATAGGTTATCTTTTCCCACTGTGAGCTGCTAGTTCTGAGGAGTGTTTGATGCAAGTCTGAAGTAACTGTGCAATCTGAATTTGAAAGGACCATTAATCAGGAAAAATTAACAAAATATGTAGAAATGACTGAGCTTGGCTGGTCAGTTTTCCAGCTGTGACCTTTAATTCTCCATAAAGAGAAAGTGCTTTTAAAAAAAAAATAATTAAAAAAAAAATAATAATTTAAAAAAAAAATCAAACATTCTCACCAATCTGGTTAATTAAACAGAATGGAAAATGATGCCACATATGTGGAAGCAATCCAAAAACAGTTTGGGTGGAAGAAAAGAAATTGCAGTTATAACACGGTATTATTTACAGAAAAAAAAAAATTAAGCATATGGTATAATATTTCATGAACCTGTGAGAGTAGTGTAGACATGTAATTGCACTAAACATATATAAATATTGCACTAAACATTATAAATAAAAATAAACTGTGAATGAAATAATTTTCTTCACTAAAAATTTTTATCAGAATACTCAGCATATACACATATATATCTAGGGAGAGAGTGTAAGCACTCTAGCCAAGTCTTGTAACTTGTAAGCCATATTAAGTTACTTATATGAGACTCAAACTGATTAGTGCAGATTAGCTGGCCACATCTGACTGTCCTGCTCTAGCAAGGATGTTGTCTGAGTGTGCAGCCCAAGAACAAATTAAACCATAGGCACTGCCAAGATAAGATGTCAGCATTAGATTGTCTTGGTAGCTTGCTGTCTCTAGAGGTGAAATTTGGAAACGAAATTTTAAAAAATAAATGAAGCTTTGGTACAGGCAAACCATGGAATTTATGCTGAAAATAAGTGGCTGCCAGCCTGTTGATCCCATTGATTAATTATAGGCTCAGGTACAAATTGAGTGCCCCCTTCCCTTAATGTCTTAAGGGGGATAACAGGAACACAGTATGAAAAGTGACTGAAATTGGCCTGTTTCCAGTCATTGCCCTTAAACCTGACAAAGTGAAAAGAGAGGTCCTGCAGATCCTGTCACAAATCTGAAATCTCTACATTATTCCATCAGTCAGCTGTGTTCTGTCGTAGCCAAACATAGCTAGTCTGCGTAAATAAGAAGTTGTGTTTGTAGAAGGCAATTTCTATTAAGATTATTTGAGAGATCTCATGATCACTTTTATAACTTCACACAGGACATAATCTACTGCAAAACTGTAAAAAATAAGTCCTGCTTCTGACTGTACCCTCCCAGTACCATGGCATCCTGCTGCTAATACTTACAGTGCTAACTCTAAGTTTAGGCTTGAAGCATTAGATCATGCTTCCTTTTGCCTTTCCTCACAGTAGAAGGTGTGTCCTTCTTGCCTAAGTACTTGGTTAAATATCTCCCGCCTGCTCAGCAGGAGCCCTTATGCTCTCTTTCATCAGCAGGAAATGATGAGCTCCTGGTCCAATATACAATTATTTTAAAATTGTATTATCATAGCACCGGATAGTCCCAGTGATGGACTATCACCCTCTTGCACTTGGCACTGAACAAGCATGTGCAGAGGCAAAGTACATTCCCCAGATAATTTTCAATTCAGTTGTGAATAAAGATACAATAGAGGGATATATCATGGAAAGCACAAACAAATGAAATTGCTTGACGTAATACAGTAGATTGAAAAATGTTTCTTTGATGGGGCTCTTCTTCCACATTTCAGTCTTCCAAGAATCATTAAAAATAGCTAAAATCCCTTAATTTCTTCCCTAATAATTCTTTCCCAGGTGACCATATGCCACAGGGATGCTGCATGATCACAAATGGGAAAAATACCAAAGATCGTAAGGGGAATGAGTCATGAAGCAGCAAGACATGTTCTAAAAATATTTACAAATCCTTAGTTAGAAGAAAAAAAAAAAAGGCTGCTGCAAATAGCACTTGGACAACAGGATTCTTTGTGTGGACAAACGGCACATGTAACACAAGAAATGGCAAGCTTTTCATGTGAGACCAATTTTCAAAGAGCTTATGAATGTTTCTCTCCTGAATTTCTTCTTCAATTTTCGCTTAAACTATCCTGAGTCTTACATATGGAGAAGGAACAAGCTTAATCGGGGCAACTGTAAGCCTTTCATCAATTCAATTATCCGGTAAAGGGCTCACTCGTTGAACTCAGCCATAAAATGTTAGAGTCGCAGCACTGCTCCTGTCTATCAGCTTGTGTCCCTGAATTCTTTGTACCCTTAGGGATGTTTTATCTTTTGAGAAATGTGACATTCTGCCTTTGGAGACTGGCCTCGGCACAGCTCCATAACCAATATATTGACAGATATAAGGTAGCGTGGAAAGTGAAGCAGTTCATGACTTGTGTCTGTCAAGCTGCTTTCCTCTCCAGACATGGGACCTTTAAAAGTTATTACAGGACATTCCAAACCATTACCTTATATTAATGACATCAGATTTTTTTCCCCCAGAATCTATGGCTCTACAGCAGTATCACATTGTATCTCACTTCCCAGTATTTTTACTTTTTGGAAAATATAATTAAAATCATATCATAAATCTAAGCATACACAGGGCTTATCCTTGAAATGTACCTTTCCTGTTGGAAGAACAGGCTTAAAGTTGGGGAAGAATTCCCTGATACTGCCAGTATTTCTGCCATTTTCTATTGAAATGTGACTTGATTACTTCTGTATGTAAACTTGAATTTGCAGTTTCTCTCCAATTCAAAGTGGAATGAAATGAGATAGGTGTTTCAAAGTAAATTAAACCCAATCATATCACCTCGAAGAATATATTAACTTACAAAAACTAAATTCAAAAGAACACAGTACTAGCTGTGGAACATTACAGGCATCATCATGAAGTCAACCATCATTTCTGATTTTGTAGGACACACAGACATGCAGTTGTACGGACATTAATGCTTCATTTTGGGGATAACACTATACAAATTGTTCAATGCTGTGATTTCCTCCTTGTCTTACCTTACCTGAATATCACTGTTTCTGTGCCCCAGCACCCTGGTTAGGAGAACATGATGGTTCAGAGCCTCCTGAAAACCATTTTCATTTAAAATCAGGATTTCTGCAAAGATAATAGAAAACAACATAATTACTTCTTATGTTGTTCTTTTCCACCTTATTGCAATCCCTTCCAGATCAAACTGCCAAAATACTGAAGGACATAATAACCAAAGTTGATTTTCTGAAATTTTTGCTTTGAGGAAGCAACTCTCTTGAGGAGATAGCTGTATCTATATATATGACAAGGTATTTTAATTTCCTGTCTTTAACCAAAGTCACCAGCCTAATGCTAACACAATATACTTATTGGACCTTGAGATTTCTTGCTATTTTATGGCCTTTTAATCTTATGCTCTTGTATATGGTGTTTTAGAATATGATGCAACTTCAGAATGACATGATAA
Source organism: Origma solitaria (assembly GCA_013397895.1). Lineage (NCBI taxonomy): Eukaryota > Metazoa > Chordata > Aves > Passeriformes > Acanthizidae > Origma > Origma solitaria. Next base: position 666,463 of record VZRL01001188.1, read on the forward strand.
AAGCTTTCAGTCAGGAACAGGGAGCGCATTTAAGAAATGCACATTTTAAATCAGCCTTTAAAATCACTGTCAAATATTTCCTAGACAAAGTAGTAAATTCTCTGGTCTAATGTAGAATGAAATCCTTAGGTTTTGGTACTGGGTTCCTGTCCTTTCTCTCAATGAAATAATCATGTGTCCAGCTAATGGTGGACTATATTGCTGTCAATATCACTTTCAAGTTATTAGGTCCAATCAATGCTGGATAAAAGGAAAAAGGGTGGTCAACAGGCAATCTGGCTTTCAGTTTAACACTCCCTTGAGGATTTTCATTATCCTTTCCTTTTCTGTTCTCAAGGTTAGCTCTAGCTAGACTATTTGTAGCTTCAGCTTCCTGGAGATAATGCACATCCACAATAGCCTTGCTCCTCCAACGTCAGAGTGCCCTTCCACCTGAGTAAGCAGAGCCCCGTCTTTTTTCTATTATTTGTGACCTTTTCCTGGGTTAAAAGGTGACTTCTGAAGCAGACAGGTTTCACTTCTTATGGTGATTGCAGTGCAAAAAGCACACTTCTATCTACCTTGTTAGAAGTGACATCACTGTACATTAAAGACATCATATCTCCTTTCATATTAAAATGCCTGTCAGTTCTGCTGCTTGCAGGCTGTAAATCTGCCACAGTATCCTGTGCTTGGGAGCTTTCATTATGAAAATATGGAAGATAAGCACTCAGCTTTACTGTCAAAAGGAAAAAGTAGTCTGGTAGTAATGAGGTTACTTTAAAAATAAATACATGATTCCTTAAACATAGATCAGTTGATGTGGGGCAATTTTTGAAAACAATCTTTTTTATTTTAATTCCTAAAAAAATTCAAGCTCAAAAAATAGTACAGGTAAAGCATGCATATAACAGTCCTATAGAATTTATTAATGCACAGATTTTGCAGTTGCTCATGCGGTAAATCCTCAGCTTTTCCTTTGACTTTGGTCCTCCAGCCTTGAGAGAAATGACATACTAGAATATAACCTGTTTTTCATCTTTATACCACACAGATACAAAAAGATTTGTATGTTCTGCAAGACAGTGACAACACTCAGCTGTTGTGCATTTGACTGTAGTAAATACAGTTAGTAAATAAATACCTCCTAAACAGCAAAGAAAAATATAAATAATTATTGATCATTTTATCTCATGGTATCATTAGGATCTTAATAACACCTTTCTATTGCATAAAGTTTTCATCCATTGATCTGAAAGCACTTTAGATACATCATTCTTTTTGTTTTGCAGAGGAGAAGTTGAGACACAGAGAGGTGGGATGACCTGCATCAACATTTAAAAGCAACTCAACAGCAGAAGTGAGAACAGATGCTCCCTCTGGACTTACCTGCCCCACACTTGACTTGCTTATTTCAAACTGGAAATTTGCACTGTTTGCGGGTGTAACTGTGAGTTGTTTACACAGCATGTGATTATTCACTTATTCTTCATTATTCAACAATGGGCTAAAATTATCACAGATATTTCTTTATTATAAAAAATGCCAAATTAAAAATCTCCTTCTCTATTTTGTGTGAAAATACTAACCCACTGTTACTCATTTCCACTAGAATTCTCTCCAGCTAAGGAAACTTCAGCATAGCATAACTTCAGCATAGCATAGCATGAGTATTTTCAAATTTCATCTTCCAAATTAAATACTCCATTGTTGATACTCTGTTTGAGGAGCCAAAATGAGCAGTTTAAGAATTATTTATGGATGATGAAGCCTTTCACCTCCAAGGCATTGTTTTTAATGCTCAAACCCTACATCCAGAGACAGGAATATATATTTGGACTGTCTGTGTGCATTATGTGAAATCAATTGGTAATGTCAGTCCCAAGTAGACAAGCACACAGGTGAAAGCCTTGAGGGGAAAAAGCCCCAACAACATAAAAACAGTAGAAGGAAGAAAAGAAAGGAAAAAATTTGGATGAGGAAGGTGAATGCAAAGGAAAAACATAGTAGCTGAAGAAGTGACATGGTTGGGATATGGTCTGATGAGGCAAGACCAGAGGATTGCACATATGCCACAGAGGAAACCAAGAGCATGTGTCACTCGATGGAGCTGGAAATGAAATGAAACAAGAAACCAAAGCAAAGTATGTGAACACAACGTGCTTCTTCACCTTCCAGTTTCTCCTGGAAGCAGAAAGGATTTTCTTCCTCTTCTCTGTAGAATGAAGTCCTCTGCTGATGCAGAGCAGACCAGAGAGAAATAATGAGAGCTGTAGGTCTTTAACGATCCAAGTCATAAGGATTTATAACCCATTTTACAGCAATGTTGCCAACACCTTCCTGGCCATAAAAGCCTGGAAGGACTGATCAGGCTTCTGTATCATCTGTTTTCTGCCCAGAAGAAGCTTTTGAACCTCTGCAGTTCTACAGTCACACTCTATGCTGAGTGCTTTCATAGCATTCTCCACTGTTTCCAAAATCCATGCAGGTCCAGCAGCAGCAAGGGTGAGATTTTTAATGCCAGGTGGTCTGGATTGCTAAAGGCACTTTATGCTACTGCTCTCTCCGTTTTCTAGGTAGGATCAGGTGAGTGAGAAAAGATGGGTGTTGATTTTTGCCCTAAAGCTCCTACAATTCCTAGGGCAGAGCTGCACTGATGGCACAGATGGCAGTTTTGCCTGAAAGGTGTAAACCAGACTGTGGAACGGTGAGTCAGTTGCCCTACATCATTCCCCTCTCCTAGAAGATAACATGCCCTCAAACCTGTTATTGCAGATCTGGAAGAGTTAGTACCTAACCTTCAATACATTTTTTAATATAAATTTTCCAGGAATATAATTTTTCTTGTAAAAGCAGACAAGACTGAAGTATAGAAGAACAGTTTCCGGCATGTATGAACACCAGGGAATGAGATCTGAACATTGTATTTGAGGTTATACTACCTCTGAAACTGCAGGCCTCGGGGACTGGGTCACAGGCAGTCACACCAGATTGACAGATCTATATTTATAGATAGCATCTTTATTGTCACTAGTGTATCCATTGAATTTATAGTAGAGCTTAAAAGACAAGAGAGTTGTATAATGCACTCAGTGAAAAATTAACTTTTGACTTAATATGGAACTTTATGCTATTGTTCTATTCCTAACAGAACAGTTTATTTCATATGTATACAGCTTCTATTCCTCCCTTTTGATTTTACCCATTTTTGTTGTTCCATTACAAACATTCCCTTAACCTCAGAAATAATGACTTTTTAGTCAATGCTCAAAAATTGGGGACCATTGTAAAATACCAGCTCACAAATGCTCTGGGAGTGACCTAACATTGATATTAAATCACATTTTATTTCTAAAGAAATTAAGCTCTCCTCTTAGTAAAGGCACACAGTGATTATAACATAATTCCCATTGTTTTAAATACTTAGGTGGCTGAACACCCTTTAATCTTCCTTCTTCACTGAAAATCAGGACAAGGTTTGTTCTTACCACACTACAAATTAGATCTGACTCATGTTTACTTCATATCCCCAAGTCTGCATCAGAAGCACTTCTAGAGAGCTGGAAACTAACTCTGCAGATGTTTTGCACCAACAGGTCTGTTTAAAGTGACCACTTCAACTCGCATCTGCGCTTAAACTTGATACCAGAGTTTTCAATCTGAAGTACTGAATCAGCTTCATTGAACCAGTTACAGAAAAGTTTACCTTGAAATGTCATCTGGAATTGATATTCCACAAGGAAAAAACAAAGAACGTGTGTTTGCTCTAATGTAAATATTCTATAAAGTCTAAGCACAAAAGGCTTTGTTCCAATTCCATCATACTTTAGAAAAAAAATCTAGCTAAGTGGTGCAAAAGGAATCAAGTGGGGTTTCCAGCCTTTACTTAATAGAGAGCACAAGTCTGACATGATCTGTCACACTATATTTTAACAGGACAGAAAGTAGGAGAGATAAACATGTGACAAAAGGTCATCATGTCACTTAAGCCATACTGGAGGAGATGAACATCCCAAGGTGGTGAGCACAGCATAAGAAGTTGAAGACAACAGAATTTGTTAGGATCTTCTATCTAAAATCTGTAGCACAAACCCAATACTTTTCTGAGTAAGTTTCCATTTTAAAATGCATTAACTTTTTAATTGAGAACGTGGCAGGATATCAGTGGTTTTGATAATCTTAGCACAGCATGGAAAATAATACTGGATACCTAAGCCTCTGTTTACAGGGAAAAAAAAATCTTTGAAGTTTTTCTGTACAGGCACAGACAGACTATTATTCAAATGCTAAAAGGCTTGAACTCTCCCATCCAAATGCACATGAAGGGGAATATCAGACCTCTTAATGCTCATGAAAATGCTGGTTCCTTGGGAAGCCAAGGAGAGCACTCCCAGGAACTTGGAGGGGGTTAAGTGAACTCTGAAAGCTTCTGAGGATCTTCCCTCTCTTTTGTACAGAACTGAAAGTGTAGGAAACAGAGAGAAAGCCTCAGGCTGAGTTCTTACATTAGTCTCCCCAGCTCTCTTGAAGAACTGCTGACAGTTCCTTGTTCACCAGGAAGTTTGCAGAGGAGGACAAGGAGGAAGGTCCCAATACTTCCTTTGTTTCTCTTGCCTCTTCATGCACCCTTCAATTCTTCAATGTCCTACTCCTCACACTCAGAACATCAGAAGAAAACTTCTGGGAAGCACAAATCAGAGCAAAAGAACATAGCTCCAGAAGGAAGGTTTTGAGACCTCAGGAGTATTTTCAGTAACTTACAGAGGCATCCTCAGTACACAGAAGTAATTACCAAAACCTGTGCTGACTTCAGTGAGAGCAGAATTTTGCCTTCCACCTCTCCAACCCCAGAAATGTACTATTGTGCTGAAGTAAACAATTGAAGGGCCTTCAGGAAACCCCGCAATAGCAGCGCTAGTTTTGAATTGCAGAGCTTCTCCACCTCAACACTATTTCATGGAGGCTGATACCTCGTTCTGCCTCCCCATTCTTAGAGGCTCTGAACAAGAAAAGTTTCCCTGGATTTGGAACTTGATCTCGGCCTCTTATTTTATTACATGATTAAAAAAAAATAAATTCTTACCTAAGAAGGCATCAAAGTTAATTGCTAAAATCATATGGTATGCTGTAATTGGGGCCAGAACGGATTTGTCCTCTCTGACACAAGCTTCAGATGAGGACTGTTTAAAGATTATAGCTTTTATTCATCAACTGGTTGTAGCTAGGGGTTGTTCAAGCTGAATTCAAAATGTGCCACAGACATGCTTTTGTCATCTGAATTGTTGTTCATCTGCACTTAACTGATATGAACAATGTGCAATTCACAGAAGAAGGAAAAACTGGACACTCCTTCTGACCCATTCTGTGCTCTGTAGCCATCTCACTCTGAAAATACTTTTACTTCAAGTAGCTGGGAAAGAAAAACCTTCCTAACTTTGAAGTTGGTTTTATTGCATTGATATGAGAGAGGGAGAAAAGAGAGAGAGAGTCAAATCCCATTTCATTTTTAAAGTTAACTGTAAAGTTTTAATTAGGTCCTCTGAACAAGGATTCTGTGATGCTTTATGTTTAAAAGTTAGAAATAGTACACGATCCACAGAGTTCCATCTTAAAGTTCAGTTGACAAAGGCCAACACAACTCTTTTCTTTGTAACTCTGTAACCATTTATGTTTGAGGTGAAGATGTTAATATGGAAATTTTGTGAGCTGGGAACGACTACGAACTCTATCATTGTAATTTATGACCTTTCATCTGAGGCCAAATGTAAAGGCAATTGCAATTGTTCTATATCTCAAGGCCAGCACATAGCAGATGTGTGAAATTTGGAGTGCTAGACATAAACTTTTATTACCAAATTATAAATAATTTCTATCACTTACAATGTTCACCTTTCAAGTTCATCTTGATTAAAACGCAAGGGCAGCATCTCACTGATTTCCATGAATTATACAGTTGAAAAAGCTCTACCACGGTACACTAGGAAGGATAAAGCAATGCAGTATTTAAAATAATCTACTGATAGCCAGGTAAGTAACATTTTAGATCAAAATACTTTTTCATCTAGCCGACAAACAAACAAAAGATAATCATTAGCCAATGACATCTGAATTCTATTTTCACTCTTGGAGCTTTGGAATCCTTAAGGAGTCAATTTAAGGCTAATTTACCCCTAGAACACCACATGAGACTGCTTCAAGACCTGTGGCAAACCAAGGAAAATCACCCAAGATTTGGGTTCATGACTATGGAAGAGGGGAGCTAAGGATACAGAACCTGTTAATCTCAATGCCCATGATTCAAATCCAATATGTTTGTGAGGTTCATGGGCTGCGAAGCAGGAAAGTACAGGGATTTTGTTGACTGACAGCAGACAATCAAGGTATACACATAGAAATTGTAATTAAGTATAAGCCTCAGCTAGCTAGAAAGCAGCCTATTGAGCAGAAGGCAAAACAGCTCATCAGTTTCTGATGGTTCGGAAAAAAAGAAATACAAGCTCTGAAGACAACTCATAAGAAAAAAACAAAGAGGAAGGCTGACAAAACAAAGTATCCCTGGTTGGATTTGCAAAATTGCCATGCTAATTTACCAGCCCAGGCATGAAAGTTTTATTTGCCCAATCTTTATACTGGAGATTGATAACAACAAAAACAGGAATATTCGCTTATCAAAGCATTACTCACTGAAGCCAGGCAGCCAAATAAAACTTTGCAAGTCTGCGCCCCAGAGTAACTATTTTATGTTCCTTTTCTGCTTCAAGTACTAGATATAATCAAGCACAGTTGGATGCTCCTGATTAACATGACGGTTGCCTGGAAACACAGGCACAATGCGGTCCAACTTCCCTGTCTGCCTGTGCTTGAACTCTGGGACAGGCAGGTGAATGTGGTTGGGTTTGCAGCCCTTGCCTCTTACAGCCTTTTAGTTGAAGCTTTGGAGAAAAAAATTGTTGCTGGACACACGTGCAAAAAGAGAAGATAAACAACTCTAGAAGTAAGCTAGAATACAAATCTGTGTTCTGAAAAGCCATGGTACACTTTCTTCATATCATGATAACTGAGAGGTTTGGCAAGATACTAAATCAATAATGGAAGAATAAAAAAACCCTAACAAAACAAAACAGTCCAGAAGCTTTCACATATGATTAACTCCTGTCACACTACTAAATCCTACAAAAAAAAAAGTACTTTCCAAACACCAGGAGATAGCTAGGTGAAAGGAGGAAAAACAAGTGAGATGATGGGAGGAAGTAGAAGGGGAGTTCAATTCCGTTTTGTGCCAAGTTTTTCCCAGGTGACTTTAAAAAAAAAAAAAAAAAAAAAAAAAATCTCTTACACTTCTATGTTCACTGATTCCTCTGTAAAATGAACAGAGCAGCACCCTCAGCACTTTCCTGACTGGTCCTGGACAGGACACCTCACCGTGCCTCCAATAAGGACAAGCTCATTTGGAAATTAACAGGATCTCATCAGAGTAGAATACAATTATGTACTAGATCGTATTGGACACAGGAAGAATTCCTTCACAGAAAAAGTGATTAGACTTTGGAATGGGCTGCCCAGGGAGGCGGTGAAGTCACCATCCCTGGAGGTGTTTTAGGATGGCCTGGACATGGTACTCAGTGCCACGATCGGGCTGACAGGGTGGTGTTGGG
>VZRL01001188.1:674123-853747 GCA_013397895.1 Origma solitaria
CCTGCCGCGCGCCCCTCACGAAGGCCAGGGGCAGCAGAGGCACGCGCTCAGCCCCGCCCCGCCCCGCCGCGCGCTCGGGCCCTGCGCGGAATGTCCCGCCCGGCCGCCGTAGCGGGGCGGGGCCAGACGGGCGGGGAGCGCCGGGAAGGGGCGCCGGAAGCGCCGGGAAGCGCAGGGAGGTGAGTGCGGGGCTAGCCCCAGGCCGTGCGTGTGCCCCCCGTGATGGTTTGACATGGAGCCGCGGTCTCCGGCCGGGACCTCCCCCAGGGCGCTGGGGCCGGGCTGGAACACGAGGGTTCCACACGGGAGGAGCGGCTGAAAACGCGTGTGTGGTCTAGGAAAGGGACACAGCCCTGGGGCGCCAGCATCGCTGGTGGCAGTGGGTGTTGATGGGGAAACTGTGACGGTCCCTGGATTTACGGCTGGAATAGCCCATTGCGATTTGCCCCAGGAAGCAGCGACACGGAGTTGGCAGCTTGCCGGCGTTTTCTGCCACTGACTTAAAATGCAGAACAAAGCGATGCTAGAGCAGAAGTCAAGCAAATGGGGGGGTCTTGCACCAAACGGGTGCGTGTGCTGCGTTTGTAAATCACAGCGTCTTTCCTCTGTGATTTTATCACAAGCCTTATCTTAGTCCTCTTTATCATCTGAAGGCATCCTTTTAAATTTATGCTTTGCTTGCATTTCTGAGCTGAGATCAAAACTACTTTTGCTGTTCCCGCACAGACTTCCTCGAATAGATCGACTGCTCCCTCCGCCCCTAAAAACATGCAACACCTATTTACAGCTTAGCCCTCTAAAACCATTTTAGCAAAAGGTGTTAGGGATGATTAGGCCTTCGTTGCTGTTGAAATTTAAAAGATGCACCGTATGACAAACAAGGATTCTTAGTAATACTTTCAGAAGTAATAAAAACGCTAAAGGGAAAGTTTAATGGAATGGCTATAGGAGCTCTGTCTCCCCACCTCAACCTTTAGGGTTTTGCTTTCATCTCCTTCAGTATTTTCTCCTACTGAAAATACTAAGAATCTGGGGTCTGCCTGTCTGTACAGATTATTTAAAACAATGTGGAAGCGTGTCTCCTATCCTAATGTTTTCTCTTACTTCTCAGCTTACAAGAGAAGATCAAGATGAGTCTACGGAAGCAAACCCCCAGTGACTTCCTAAAACAAATCATTGGAAGGCCAGTTGTTGTAAAATTAAATTCTGGAGTTGATTATCGAGGTAAGTTCTCCATCTGTCTCTCACAGTGAGTAAAGTAAATCATTGAGGAGCCTGGAATAGATGTGTTGATTTTGAAAAGCAAAACAGCATGAACCACAATAATGGAGTATGTGAATACAGACCTCAGAATGGTGACAGTAAAAACAGAAAATCATCTCCAGAGAAAGTGACAAAAAAGGAATTAATAGTGGATTTGGAGCTTAAAATTACCGATCTACATCATCAGTGTCCTTAGTCACAAATATTTAAACTGGATGATTCTGAGTTTCTAAACTGATACTTGGAAAGATACTCTGGAATTACAACTCCTGAAATGGCCAGGCTGCCCCCTTTTAAGCAACTCTTGTTGGAACTAGACTTTTGTTCATCTTTATGTTCTTCATTTCCATTTTCCTGGTCCAGAAAAGCTTCAGAGTAAACTGTGCTCATAATAGAATTCTTATGAAAGAGCTATTGACATTCTCGGTTAAATAACTGCCTAGACCTGTTTTGGATTCAAGGCTCACAGAGGTACAAGAGAAAGTTTAATGTAGCTTTTGCCATCTTAATCTTAACACAGCCCATCAGTTTTATTCCTAATTTCTTCAGCCTATCTGTATACCTTTGTGCACTGTATGTAGAATTATAGATGTTTATAAGCAGCAAATTAAACTTCTCTGTGTAGTGAAATGTCATGGTTCTGCTTCCATTTAGATAATACTATTGACCTGTCCAAATTTTTTAGTAGTATCCAAACTTAATTAAAACTAATAATGTATCTCCTATTGTGCTCATTTAATAAATTTTATTCTATAATGACTTAAACATAATGGTTCTGCAACAGAGCACTGCTTCGGGGAGGTTTACTTCAATTGGCTGAGCTTGGCACTTGTGAGAGGAGACTTGTTTGTATTGTGACAAGGAATCTTTGTGTTATGACAGTATGAAATTGTTATTGTTCACTGACAGAGCAAGCAGTGCCTTCTTATCCCTTCCTGTTTCTATTCAGTGTCGCTCAGCTGACAAAATTTGCAGTCTCTCATTTCTTTGAGACCCACATTGTCTGAGCACTTCAGGTGGGGTTGGAGGCTTAAAAAGTTCACTGTTTCTTTGTAAGTTCTTTACTACAGGGGAATGGAGAGAGAGCTCATTGAAGTAAATTAAAGCAAGTTATTTACCTGAAGGTGCACACAAGACAGGGCTAGAACAGATTTGGTTTTTTTTATGCACTTCCTATTTTCTTTGAGACCATTACTACCTTCCCCTTGGTAAGATCCATTTGTAAATGCTGTAGATGAACTACTCAACTTTTCCCTCAGCAAAGCTAGTTTAGTGTGCCTACAGTCAGACACAACAGGAATTGAACCAGAGTTCCTTGAACACCCTTATTTGTCACTGGATTTTTTCCCCCTTTCCCTTCCTTATTTCCCTATGCACTCCTTCCTTCCCACTTGACTTGATCTTTTGACTGAAAATCTGTGTGGTGTTTTCATCTGAAAAACATGCACTTTGTTTTCTGCAGAAATGTGGTCACCAGTTGTAAAAGCCAAACATTTACAAAACAGCATCTCAGGCTGTTGTTGCAGATCTGTCCAGATTCTCCCCCAGGCTGTGTTGCTGATTTTTTTGTTGCCTTCACCCTCTGAGGCTCCCACGGACACCAATGTGGCCTCATGCAAGTGTTGATGTGTAGCTGTGAAATGTCTTGAATCATTGCCAAGTGCTGCAAATGTCCAAGGCGGGAAGCCCTGGGAAATAATCAGGGATACATTAATGTATGGTTTCTGTGTGTAAATATGGATATGTGCATTAAAATATCTCTACACGCAGATAAATTGCTAGCCAGGATGGGCAGTGATAGTATTTGATGCCATTAGAAGTATAAGAGTAAACACAAAGAAAAGGAGGAAGAGAATCAAACAACCATGAATACACTCTAGGAAAAAAAGACTTTGAAAATACTGCATTTATGGCCTACTGAGTAGCTCAGGTAAATCCACATAGTCCAATTTTAATTTTAGACAAACTTTTTTTTTTTCTGTTGTGTGGCGCACTCGGGATTACTGGAGTGGAAGAGAATCCTAAATTTTGTTTAGCTTGGGTTTTTGATGCATTTAGTGGCACTTTTCCTACGTCTGTGGAAACAGGAGAGAAAAACAGAAAGGAAAATAATAATCTTTAAGCCATGACAAGTTGGTAAAAGAACTTGAATTCCTAATTATTAATTGGAACATACTACAGTAACACTTCCGAAAAATGAGAACATATCCTGAGTTTTCTCCCTCACCTCAAGTACAGCCAATATACTATATCTCAAGTTTTACTGCTAGGTAAATAGCTAGGTGTTTTTCAAACAGAGGAAAAAATTATTTTGTTGTGGTCCATGCAACAACAAAGTCAGGAAAACCCACATGCAAGAGGGAGATAAAAGAGCTTGTGAAATGCTTATTAATTATGTGCTACTAAAATGCATATTTTCCTGAACAAAAGATCATGTAATATTACAAATGGCAGAGATTTTTTTTCTTTAATTACATTGTCTAAACAGTGCAATTATATTTTTGTTGGAAGACTTCAGTGTTGCTCAGAAGCCCTTAGACTGCTGAAAAATACGTAGAATTTTGTTGACATCAAAATAGAGACTTTTAGTGTTCTTCTAGGTCTGTAAGCATGAAGATAAATATGAAAAAGCATATGTGCTGTCCTGTATTAAAAGGGTTGTTTTTCAGCTATATCCTTCACAAGTTTTGGTGATAACTCAGTTTACATAGCTTTCTCCTTAGGTTATCCAGTTACACTTATTGTCACAGGTTCTTTTTCTGTGTGTGTTTAAAACACAAGTGAGAAAGGACAGCGTTAGCTTTCAAAGTGGAAATTGTTCATATTTTGTAATAATGCCTTAATAACTTTTTTTACTCCTACAACTCTCACACCAACTGATAACATTGCTAGCAGCGTGCCTGGGATTCCTCTCTCCCAGCTGAGCTCTTTGAAGAGCACATCTGGCCAAGCTTGGGCTTTTAGTTTATGATACAGGGTTCTTTGTTTCCTCATATTTTTCAAACACAGTGCATTTTTGTTTTTTTTAAAATAAGCTCAAGCTGATTCTCTTAAACTGCTGCTGTTTTCAGGTGTCCTGGCTTGCCTGGATGGATATATGAACATAGCTCTGGAGCAGACTGAAGAATATGTAAATGGACAGTTAAAGAACAAGTATGGGGACGCATTTATCCGAGGAAATAATGGTAATTCCTGCTCCTTCTGTTACTGCACATTAGAAAATGGTAGTTTGATATTCTGAATTTGAGGGGTGGCTGAGGTGTAAGTAAGCTGCCTGTAAGCCTAAAACTAATATCTTTCTTGGAAATCTTAACAATATTTGCTTTTTACAGTTTCAGTCTCTAGGTTGTGGGCTCTTCTGCATTCCTGTGGTCCTTTTTGCCTCTGAACTTGAAGTTCATTTAGGGAAGCATGCGCTTTTCTAGCCTTCCTTGGAGTTTGTTTTTTACTGTTTGACAGGCTTACTCTTCTGCACTCACTGCTTGCCTAGATGGCCTCTGTGCCGTCAGAGTTTGTGTTTTCTAGGCAAGCTACTGCATAAATTTATGCTACAGTGCAGATATTACAGTGACACTATAATATTTTCTGGTGAAGCAGTTTTCCAGAACTGAACAAATGCTGATCATTAGTACTGGAGGCTATTTTCATCTTTTGAGTAAAGATTTTACCACCAGTCAAGAAAATCACTCATGCTTTAATACTGAGCCTTTGAGTATATGAGTGCAGTAGGTAGATTTTAGTGCACTTCAAGGACAATCCCAGGCTCCTGAAATTACTCTCTGGTATCAGGCTGTAATAGCAGGACATGTCAGGGAGAAGAGTATCTAAAAATAGAAAAGGTTCACAAGTTGGATGTGAAGAGGCTTATAGAGGAGGTAAATGAAGCAGAGTTTGACCAAGTCGCTTGGGAAGAAAATGGAGGTCAGCAAAGAGGGATGGAATAAAAAGACACAAGGATCCAATCCCATGTTAGAAGAAGAGTCAAAGAGAATGCAGCACCAGTGTAAAAGAGCATTTTGGGTGGAGAAATAATCCTTGAAATGAGGCCAACTCTTGCTTTTTGTAAGGCGTTGGGACTGTGATGCTAAGGAGTGGAATGATATTACAGCTGGAGAATCAATTAAAGAAATAATCTGTTAGGAAAGTTAAAACAAGTGGATGAGATGCAGAAGGCTCAAGAACAGGCTGAACAGAAGACATCCCAGGTTTAGGAGCACAATATCATTTTATGTTGTGTATGGATCTGTTCTGGGGATATCATCAGCCAAGCAGGAGGACAATGTCTGTTCCTTTACAGCTAATCATTAGCTTTGCCTTAAGTGCTTGAGATTCCCAGCTTTTATTGAAAGATCACAGCATTAGTGTCTGACATGTGTAATTCTGCTGCTGAGGAACACTCTCATGCTCCCCTCAGTAATACTGCAGGGCGCTTTGTTCTTTTTCTGTTCAGCCTGCATCTGCTGGAGCATAGTTTGGCTATGAATAAAATAAATACTGAACCGAAGTCGTACATAATGTTTAGCTCTAATGGCATTTTTTGAAACCTGGACGTAAAAGTTGCTTGACTTGCTTTGTGCTGAATGGAATTTATTACAGAGTCAAGTTACAAGCCATGGAAATAAGATGTTTTAAATAAAAAGGCTTCTGCATGTTATTTACCAGGGCCCTCTTCTGTGTGGCACTTTGTCTTTTTCACAGTGTTGTACATAAGCACCCAGAAGAGGAGAATGTGAAGATGCCAGAAGGATGCTGTTTTTTGGACTTGTAAACCTCTTTGAAGTGATGAGCCCTATTTGATTTGTAGTTCAAAGTCCACAGGTGAAATACACAAGTGTTTAAATATTTTTTTAAAATAAATGTAAATGAGCGTAAACTGCCTGAATGTTTTTGTTTCAAAGCATTGCTGTGCTCCATTGTACAGAAAAAAAATAAAAGAGAAGCATGTAATAGTGCTGCAAGACTAATTTGAAGCACCAGCTCATTTAATTATGCTAACAGTTACAAAAATACTGATTGGAAGGTAAGCAGGCATAGAGTACTTGCAAATCAGAGCCTTGTATTGATGGCAAAACAATAGGTTAAGTGGTGGTGGGAAGGGAAATGCTAATGGTTTGGTGACAATGACCTGTCCGTCCCTTTTGGAAAACATAGGGTCAGCTTTAAATGCCAGTCTAGTAAGAGTCATCGGGTAAAAAGTTCAGCTGTCCAAAAAATCTTGAATTGTGGATTGAATCAAGGGATGTAACAGTGACACTTCAACAGTTAGGGGTGGGGAAAGAATTGAATCAAATGGAAGAAAAGCCTTAAGGGTGAAAAGAAAGCTCTGTGCCAGCTGAGGAAGTCAGTCAGAGGTGAAGAGCTCTCAGTTGGTATGTCAGTACAGCCTAGCAGCTAGTTCACCTCCTGCCTGTGTACCCCCCACCCTTCCTCTGCTTGGGGTGACCTTTTTCATGTGCTTCTCTACCAAACACAATGGACTTCTTCAGTAAAAAGCAATTTTAACTAATACCTAAAGCTACTCCTGAAAACACACTGGGAATCTGAAAGCTTTTGTAAACATGCCACATGTGTCCTCTCCAGCCAGTTCCCTTTCTCCCATTCCCCACCCCCTCAACCTGGCACCATCTCTATATTCTCTGTATCTAGCCAGAAGTGAGAACAAATGCATTAGAGTACGGACTATGCATTAGGGAGGGGGGACCTCTGAGCAGACAATAGCAACAATGCTCCCAGATAATCAAAGCACAGGGAGTAAACCCTGCTCAATTTTACATGGATATTTATTCCAATTTATAAAATGTATTTTCTCCTTTTACATGCCGTCAGCCAAGAAAAAAACCCAAACCAACTCTGCACATTCAGATACTTCTTTGCCTGAGTGTTCCTGCACTTAACATCCACACACTCAGAATGTTTTCTTGTTCTTCATGACAAAGTTAGGAGTTAGGGTAAGGTACCTCATGGTGAGGCTATTGAGTTCATTTTTTAAAATGAGCTTTCTGAAGCCTTGCTTTATTCTCTGGACAGTTTATAGTGCTTCCAGGAACAAAAATACTTCTAGTTGTAAATGGATTAACGCAAGACAATTGTGTGAGTATAACATTGTCCCCTTCTTCCCAAGATGCAAGCAGGGAATAGTGACATTTCAGTTATCAAAGGGAGAGAATGTGGACTGCAAATTTTCAATTTTGCTAGTTTTTAAGATGAAGAAATAATTCTAAATCATTTTGCAGTCAGTAGTTAACCTTTCCACATTAAGCACTTCAGAAGCCATGACAGAACACACAAATAGAGTTGCTACTGTACCATATGTTTCAATAATTTATCATTTTCTGACAAGGGTTGAAAAAGGTCCAGGATATAAGACAAATCACCAACTTACTCTTCAGCAAGTAACTTTTTTGTTAAAAATGAAGATGTACCTCCAAGTGGGGCATGCAATTTTTCATTTGCTTTGCCGTCTATATGTAGCTGGCAGGTTACTGTCTGCTTTCAGTCCTGCAGATTGTCTGGATTTTGTTGGGGTTTTTTTGTTGTTGTTATTTTAATACAGGGTTAATTTTTTCCCCTCTCCTCCTCCACACACCTACCCATGTATAGCAACACATTTTGCAGACTGTGATTTAATGTCAAAAGTTCGCATTGCTGACTTTTAACTGCAGTTATGTTTCTACACATCTAGATATAGAACATGTTTCAATTATAATTTGCTACTTCTGATGGTCTAATCACATACTAAACTCTATATAAATACTATGTAATTTACATGCCAAGGGGTTTTTTAATGTATTCTAAGTCATGAAGTCACTATTACTATGTGAGGTAGACAGGAAGATTTGCATTGAAGATCAGCTGCTGTAATTCATATGTAAATTTCAAAAGTACCAAAAAAGAGGAAGCATTTAATTCCTACAACCACTGCCTTTCAGTTTATTTTACAAGATTTTACCCCCTTTTATTCAATTTTCAGCCCCTGTGTTTAAATCAAGTAAACATTTAAGCTTGACTTCATTTAGATAGTCCAGCATTTGGATGTAGGCTTGTTTTGGTTGGATAAAATATTCATATTGGATTTATTCTACTTTTAGATTTTTTTCCAACTTGCATATATTGTGTAGGGCAACATTACATTTACAAGTAAATCCACAGCTTTCAGAATTTTACATGAAATACTATCCAGACTTGCATGGCATTATATACGTACGTCAACATCAAAGTAGAAAGGTATACTTCCCAAACTCTTGATGACTCAGCCTTATTTATATATATCCCATTGGAAGATACAGGTAGGCTCTTTATAAACACAATACATCTTCATACACAAAGGACAGCATGAGACACTAGTGCTTATATCCTCCATGTTACATCATTTACCATATGCTGATGCTTTTGCCCCAATACCTGTGTATAAAAGTTTCACTATTCAACCGTTTCACTTTTCAAGCTCTCTGAGATCAGAACTGACCATGAAACATTAATGCCTTGAACAACCTGCAAGCATTTGTCCACCACTTTTCCTAGAAGAATGTACCCAAAATTAAATAATCCAAAACTAACAAGAATTACTGAATTTCAAAAACTAGAGCTGCACCCATATTAATAGTACTTTTAGGCAATAAGATTGCACCATGAAGCCATGGCCATTCAACCACTGTCCCACCCTCAACTACACATTCAGCTCACAGACAGACTGTAGGAAGAGCAGTAACTGAATTTCCTACAACCCCACATCCAGCACAAGTTTCTTGCATTTGAAAAGCCAAACTGAGCCACAACTCCTTAAACAAAACCCTGGCTGGGAGCAGCCGCGCAGCATACCCCATAGCAACTAGAGAAAACCAGTCTGGAAGAAGGAGATAGGTACTCACTGTGTGGCACAGCACTCAAACCAAGTTACAACTAAAGCCTGCAGTGCCCTGGAGTTGCCCCTATAAAAAGGCAGCAGAGTATGCTGGGAAGGTTTTGTTTTAAAGGTATATACACTAATGACCACACACTTTTACAATTTGTAAAAGTTCCTAGTTCAAAGGGAATCTAATGCCAACCACTCTGAACATCATTTGAGTTCTATCTTTTCCATGATGTTACAATGACAAAACAGCTACTCAGAGGCCTTCTGGGTATGACTTGCCCATTAGTTCCTCAGGCTTTTTCACAGCTCTGAGAACCAGCTGTGCCCCACAGCTGTGTTGTTCCTGGGAGATAGGAAAGCATGAAAGTGTTTGCAAAATGACAGCCTTGCAATGTGTCACCAGAGCAATGCCTGATCTTTAATATCCCAACTCACACCCATGGCCAGCTCCAGCCCTGCGCTGGTTTTGAAAACAACCAGGCTGTGGAGTCAGCAGTTTCAAAGTCTCGGATTCCTGTGCCAAACTGTTCTCTGAGGCCTGAAATCAGATGGGAGGGGGCGTTTCCTGGGCTGCTGTATTGACCCTGAGCGAGGCACCCTTGGCCACAGGATACCTCTGCCAGGTCACCCTGATGGAGCTCACAGGCAACTCCCACGTGGTGCTGTAATTGCACCACCTGCCTGGCCTTACCTTTATCTAACAGCAGCAACAAGACATCATCCTTTAGAACAGAGTTGGTTTTGTGTATGGAAATTATAAAATAGCTCAAGTGACAAAAAGGGAGAGCAGCTCTCCATGGATGGTTTGCATCTGCTCTGCGCAGTGAACTGGGGGAGAATCCATGTGGGCTCTGATTGATGCTACATGCATATGGGGAGCCAAGCATCTGAAGGCATGTTCATTTTATTTGCTGTCTATATTCCTCATCTTGGTCTTATTAAAGCAATCATTAAACTATTTGTTGCTGGGCCTTACCTCTCTCTCTCTTCCCTTTCCCCCAACCCCTCCTCTACTGCTGAACAGCTGCCCAGGTTGCAGTAGTTACCAAATAAAATAAAGGGTTATTTTGGTTTGAATTTGTAAGGGAAAGAGGCTCACATTATATGTTGCATGCATGTGCCAGTTCATTCACAACAATAACATTTTAGTCACTGTCACACTTCAGTGAGTGTGTGACAACACAACCCTTTGCCTAAATAGTATCATAAAAACAACCTGGTCTCCCCAAACATAGAGGCACAGACATGCACAGGTCAACCCTGAGATGCCAGTTTGTAGAGATCGTTCTCCATTGTCCCTGTGACACTGCCATGGGTTTTTAACCACTCATCTCACAGCTGGCCACTACTCTTTGTTCTAAAAATAACTTGAAATATTCTTGAATAAGGTGGTGCTGCCAGCTTTGCTGGTTTAATGATCAGTTCCTTGTGATCTGAACTCAGCTGTTGCCACCTTCAAGCTCTCTACTTGATCAACCTGCCTACTCTTCCCCAAGCCCCCTCAACTTTGTTCACAGGACTCAGGTGGCTGCCAGCTGACCGGGATGGACTTCTAACTCATTAAAACCGTTATTATCTTGCAGCAGCAAAGTATTTCCCCATCTGTCAACGAAGCAACCAGCTTGCTCTGGAGTGTCAGCTTCGAGTTTCTTACATCCATGCCCATATTACAGACTGACCTCTACTGCACTTACTCCACGTCCGCTGTTCCTGTTGTGCCCAGGTAATGCGGAGACGTAGAAGCAATCTGCAAGGATAGACTTTCTGCACCAAAGAGCCTGCAATGTGACTGGGTTTATAATCCTTCTGTACACTTCAGCAATGAAATTTCAAATTACATCATTTATAGTCTACCTTAATTATGAAGGTATTACAGTGTTTTTCCCAGTGCTGTTTTAAATTCCCAACTGTGGTTTGTTTGGTTGGTTTTTTTTCTTCTAGAACTCTACTACACAAATGGTGCTGAGAAAACAATAGCCAAGGTATAAGATGTATTATGTTCCATTCTCCTTGCCAGCTCCCTACTAACAAAGACATTTATGACAAGAAAAAGCAACCCTCTCTCCAGTTCCAGCAGTGCCACGTGGTCTGTCTGGGCCCCATGGTCAGAGTGATGTGCAGGGCCCGGCTGAGCTCAAGTGACTCCAGCAGGTCACAGCCCTGGCCAGAGAAGGCTGAGGCAATGCTGTGCTGGTGGGTGATGCAACCAAAGGCTCTGAGAGGGCTGTATTTCTTACTGGAAACATCTGCCTGTCACTTGGCATTTGAATGAGCAGTTGGAGGCTGCTGGTAGGTGCTTGTGTCACAGTAACAACTGTGACAGGCTTTTTCCATCTCCGAGGAGGAGATGGTTGTGACATTTGCTTTGAGTGCAACTTTGAAGCTGCTCCGTTCCTGTGCTTGAGAGCAGGCAGTGAGGATGATGGCTGTATAAGGCTGTATTTCAGATCAGGCCAGCAGTTTGCACTGTCCAGGCAGCACCATTGACCGGTGCTGCTAAACCTGTGAACAGCAGCATGCCCTGCCCTGCCAGAGGCTGCTGCAGCCTTGGAAGTGAGCATGGACAGTTCAATGCTGCCCTGCACCCTATGCTGTTACAGATGGGTTGGATCTGTCTGAGCCTCTTCTCTCCACAGCTTTGCATGGTGCTCCAGGGAGTACCAAACATTGCTATTTCAGGGTCTGCGCTTGGCTGCCTTTCCCTCTTTTCCAGGTGGGAGGCAGTGGAGAAATGGTCCTCATCAGAGCTGGCATAATGAAATCATGTGCCCAATCTGTGACAGCAGCTGCAGAAGACCATGCAATGCTGTAACACAATGCAAAGATCCACACCGACATGAATACTGTTTTCAGACCTGGCCACTGTGCCAGAATGCCTGCAATGTGTTTGGCGTTTCTCCTGCAGATTGCCAGAGGTCTGGAGCTGCTGCTTCATTATAAGTAAGGGATGCTTTATTTTAGGAAGAAGTTAGGAAGGAAAAACCATAAGAGGCTGACTGGTTTCAGGAAAGGATTACTCATCAATTCAGCATAAAGGTATTCTCTTTTGTATATGAGGGATGGGCAATTACAAACTCGAAGAGAATCAATAATGCAAACTTGTCCTACCTCCCCCTGAATTACACTTTGCTTCCACTGAGAAAAGGAAAGAAAACTACAAGACTTACATTGTATCTTGAAATCCAGTGACTTTAAGGTGTCTTTCAAATGCAGTGAAGAGCAAGCTGATGAGTACCCAGGAGCACCAGTTTCCGTACTTTCCAACCAGTTAAACAGCTGAGAGCTGGGCTGTCAGTAGCAGAACCTCAGCACCAGCCCAGCATCTTGTATCTCTTCCAAAGGACAGGCTGTAGAGCAGGGCAGGCTGATGGGAACAATGCTAGTAAGTGGAGCACCTGCAAGCTTGCCCCCAGATTTTGGGGGGTGCCCTAGGCAGAGGTCGCCAGGATGCCCACTCCAGACAGACTCCCACAATGGTCAGATCCCCAGCAAGATTAAAACTAAGGCACCACTGGCAGAAATGAGCCACTGGCCGGGAGCAGGGTGTGCCTGATGACAGTGGCCAGGGTCATCAGAGAGTCCTGATCATCAGAGTAGTCTGCAGTGATGAGGTGGATCTGAGGAGCTGGAAAGCCCAGGACAGGATCACTCTGCCACTGACTGCCAGCAGAGCCGCAGCAAACCTCGGGCAAGGAATAGGGCGGTCAGCCTGGACTTAAATACAGCTCGTGTGCTGGGGGATAATCACACTTATCAGATGTTTGGTCCCCTGTGCCAGCTTTGGGGGATTTGTGGGGTGTTGATCGCTTCTTCTGGCAAGGCTGGCACATGAAATGAACCTCCCGAGCCTTTGTAGCAAAATTCTTCTTTTACTGCCAAAATTAATCCCACGTAAGCATGAAAGACAGGGCACACTGATCAGGGTCATGGAGGGAACTGATGTGGCTTGGCTTTGCTTTGCTCCAGCATGGAAGAAGGGATGTGTGTGTGGAGATGGTAACAGGGAAGAAAAATTCCCATCACCCTGTGCCTCTGCAAAGGAGTTTCAGGGTGTCCCACACAAACCCCATGATTCACTGTGGGACCCCCCACCCCTGCTAGTTGCCTTTGTGCCTTTGTTTTCATTGAAGAAGCTTGGAGAGTTAACTCACACGCACACACACACAAAAAAAGAATCCAAAATAAACCCCCACCAAAAAAAACCCCCCCCAAAAAAAAACCAAAACAAACAAAAAAACCCCCAAAAAACACCCAAAACAACAAAACAAAGGGGGGTGGGATGTGAAGAAAAAAAAATCTAACATGATTAAAGCAGGATTTGGGCACTGGCAGAGAGCTGCCGCGGGTGGTGGGTATTAGCAGTAACAGCTGCTGCGCTTCCCATTAGAGGAGCAGGCGAGGAAGGTCCCTGAAAGGATGGGTCTCCGGCTGGCTGGCAGGGCAGTGGTGGCAGCGAGCCCGGCAGCGAACGTGTCCCAAGGTAAGCGCCGGCGGCACCGGCAGCCGGAGCCCGGGCAGCCCCGGGGAGCAGCACTGCTCCCCGGCGGGGATGGGTACAGGGGGACGGCTGGGGCTGGGACGGAAAACGGCACGGCGGGGGCAGCACCCAAGGGAAAGGGCTGCTGCGCGGCGCTAATTCCATGAGCTCCTGCGAGAAATCCCATCCAACAAGAGAGGTTTAAGTGTGCCCAGAGGGAAGGCTGGCTCCATGAAGAGGAGGCATCCTGCCGCTGGTCCAGCAGGGCTGGGAGAGTTAGCAAAGGCTCGTGTGGCTCCCACGAGCATCTTCTGGCACACAACTGGTTGGAGTGGCAGGATGCTTGGCTGTGGATGGTTAAACTGCATCCATCTACTTGCTGCTTCAGGCTGGGCATGAAATGTTTTGCGTGCAGTGGTGCTTCATTAATCAGCTAGCAAGTTTCAGAAGTGTTTGAGAGGGAGATATGAGCTAGACCTCCTCAGCCTCTTGTTTCGTCTGATTTATTTACATTTACTCATTGACTAAGTGTAATGACATCTAAGGCAGGAAAAGCTGCATGTTGAAAAGATGTTAGAAAATGCTACATTAAAATCAGAAGCACCTGCCTTATGATATCCATTACAATAAATACCACACACTCACCCTTCAACTTCACTTTGAAAAGTACATTTTGAAAAAGCAGAATGGCACAATACTCTGGTTAATCTGAAATGTGTTTTGTGCTGTCACTGTAGGGATGCAGGCTCTCTGACGCAGGCTGGGACAAGCTCTGCCGTGTCCACCAGCCCCACATGTGATGGGGCCTGCAGCAGATCTGCAGATCCAAGGGGCAGATGTTTCTTGCATTGATCAGCCTGTACATTTGGGCTGGGAATGGTGAAGTGTGCTGAGTGTGGCTGTGCAGAGCTTGCTCCTTCTCCTGAAGCCCACAAGACTTTTTAGAGCAAATCTTCCCCGACTGCTCCCACCATGGGCAATTTCACAAGGAATACATCCTCTTATGTGGTCTCTTCCCTCTCCCAGCTTCAACAATTTACTTCAGAACACAAATACTGTGGATTCCCAAAGTGACTTCAGGTGCCACAGAGTTCACTTACTCCCTCTTGTTTAAAGCCAGTGGGGAGGGTGGCTCTGGAGATCAGATAAATCAATGGCACCATTTGGGAAGCCACTGCTTTGAAGTGAAACTCCACGTTATTTTCCGCTGTAGGATGGAGGATGGCAGGAGAGCCCACACTGCCATTGTTGGCTGGGCCTGCATGACCTTGTGCTTGGTCTCCTATGTGACCGCCTTCTCGCATGGCGCGAGCCTTACTGCCTGCACTGACATGATGCCCAGGCATCTGAGGGTGCAGCTGCACAGCTCCAACAACAACTACATCACTGTCCACACCAACGTCTCCTTCTACTTCCCAGGAGACAAGGTGCCAGGTAAGGAACAGCTTCTCATTCCTGCATCTGAAAAATACACAATAACTAATCTCAAGGGATGGCATTAATCTCAGTGAGGTCTGGGAAGAGCGATAACTGCTCTGAATGAGCTACAACACCTCTCTTGTCATGAGGACATATTTAGAGAGGAATTCTGTTTGCAGCATGGATGCTTTGGGTGGGATTAATTTATCTCAACTGTGTCTCAACCAGAACTCATTACATGCAATGGCACATGAGAGACACCTCCAGAGGGTAAAGTCACCTTCTCAGCCTCTCAGCACTACTTGAAGGGGTCTGGGTGACCCACCTGGCTCTTGGGCACAGTTGGCAGCCTGCCCCATCCCTGGCATTGCTGCTCCTGAGGCAGAAGAAGACAGAGCTGAGAGGCACCACTCCCCAGCTTGGCCACTTGCTCGTTCCTCCCTATGCAAAACAAAACCCCTCTGAGAGCAGAACACGAGCTTTTGCACACATACGGAGTGGTGTCCAAACCTCCTTCCTTAAAAATGGCAGCATGCTCTCTAATCCAATGTGGTTAACAGCTTATCATCAAGGAGGGATGGGCTGGGGGAAGACTCAAGCAAATTCTGTGTGCAACTATACACTACAAAACCAAAGGTAGAAGTCTGGCCTTCTGTATCCGGCATGTCCAAGACACACTGTGAGGATAAAGACAATAAGGTGTTTTCAGTAGTATTGCCCAAAGTTTTCTTTTGGTTTCAATGCCACCACTGGGAACTCCATTGCACGCAATTTACTCCATAACAGCAAATAAGTCCCTTCATGTTTCATGTTTTGTCTTCCAGTGACAGTGAGAAGCACTCGGGATTACATGGGCTTTATGCTGCAAGCTCGCAAAGTGTCCAACAATGAAATCGCTGGCACGTTCATCTTCCTGCCTCCTGGTTCCAAGCTGCTGACTTGTTTTGAAGATGGTGACACTGTCACCCACTCAGATAAGTCACTGAAGAGAAACCTGTCCTTTGTATGGAAAGCACCAGACCAACCCATTGGAGACATCAAGTTTTTGTAAGGACATGCTGGTTCCTAATGAGAATTAGTGTCATCTCAGTTAAAGGCTTGGCTTTATGTTTCCATTGTATTTGTCCAGCACAGTGGTTTATGTATCTTGAACCCAATATAGCTAAATACTTACCAAATGCTGCAACAGTATCCCAGCTGGTACATAAATCACCATTAATATCTGCGCGGTAGTGCCACTCTTTATTTATATGGTCACTATTTTCTCAGAAGAGATACACTGGAAGATGACAGCTTAAGCATTTAGGAAATAGAAATATTAAGGCATAAAGGGACAACTGTGACCATGTTGCCTGTCTGTAAGTAACACAGCCCATAGGACTTCCCTGCCTACAGGATAATCTTGTATATCACTTCTTTGAAAAAAAAATTAAAAGTGGCTAGTTTTAGAAAAAGTTAAATGTAAACAGAATTATTCACAATAGAAGGAGAATGAGCACTGTCAAAACTTTACATCTCTGTTTTACACCAAAGTCCCAAACTGTCCAAGTAGTTTGGTTCTGAACTTTGGAAGTTTGGTAGTTTGGAATGAAATTAAACATCATCTAACTGACTGCCTTAGAGGAAGCACAGTGGCTTTTCATTTCAGAAGAGATTAAATTGTTATATTTTGACTTTACAAAATCATTTAGAAACTGCTTGGCCAGATCCTTGGCTGCTTCCCAAAACGAGTGTCCTAGTGAGTGCTGTGGCTTGAGCATCTCATCATGATTCAAGAAAAATTAATTGAAACAGAAATATTTCTTCTTGGAATTTCCAATTTTTGGCCATTGCTTTAGATCAGAAAATACTATTAAAGTTTTAAAAAAATACTATTAAACCCACAAAAAACCCCAAATAAACCCAAACAAATCCCAACAAGACCTAGTCCTAGCCATCCACTCTGACACTTCCTTTACACTCTGGCTTTTGACCCTCCAAGCTGATTTCTGATAAACTCTCCCTTTTTGCCCAGTCACAGCATCTGGAAAAATACCTTGTTAGGCTTAAAAATGCCTTGTAAGAGTCATCTGGCACAGGAAAACCCAGGTTGGTTTCCCCTTAGCTAATTCTCAGAAGCAGCTGAGCAATCTGAGCTGAAATTCTCCCAAAATCTCCATCTTAAATAAGGCTCTCTGGGTGAAGTTAAAGGTTGGCCAACACAGTTTTGGCACCTGACAAAAAGCAGATTAGGCAGGCTCAAATATCAGAGGGCTGAGATGAGAGACTTTTTCTTCCCCTTACCTATTCTGCTGTTTGTACAAGTAACACTGGCTTGTTTTAATTAGTAAATACCACTGTTGTTTCCCTGCCTACAGAAGATTATAAGCAGAGCTAGTCCAAGTTTTACAAATGTACTTCTACCAACATGATGAATGTAATACAGCTTTTTAAATTTCTTTTTTACTATTTAAGTTCCCACACGTTTTTCGCTGATCTTAGTTATGAGTGGTGATTCTTCACCCCAAATCATTCTTAGGGGACATGGTATCTTTTATTTGTAATAGAAAATGTATGACAGGCTAATCCTTTAAAATACTTTTGCATTAGTTCTCTCTTCAGATGAAAGCAGTCTTTGTGATTAGCTAAACAGTCAGATGTTTTATGAATACCATAGAGCCAGTAAATTCTCGCCTGATTATGTTTTAACAGCATCTCCATAGTCCAGTCATACTTCGTTTACTGGGCAAAGATTGAATCTGCTGTTGTGGCTCAGGGAGGGCAAAACAAGACTCTTGCTGACAAGAAGCCTGACACCGTAGCTCCTGCACCCTCACAGGAACCAGCTGAGCCTCACCCCACAGGTATGGCAAGCAAAGCCCCGTGTTTCTTACCAACACTCCTTGCAGAGTAGTTTTACAGTTTATTCTGGGCAAGTGTCCAACACAAGTGGCCCAAACAAGCTGGGGAAACCTGTTTAACTCCTGTGGCTGTCAAGAAGATCAGTGATGGCTATAGTGAGCTCCTTGAAGTGAGGGTGTGGGTCAGGATTTGAGGTGATGGAGCCTGTTCCAAGGAGTGCACCAGAAAATTAAAAGGGGTTGTCAGATCTCAGGATTTTAATGCAAACCTTAAAATACTTTACCTAAAATCTCAGCTCCTGAAGAGAAGGAAGTGCAATTAGCAATGTTGCCTAAACAGAGGAATATATTTGTCTCTAAATGTGACGACTGCCCTCTAGGTATATATTTAGTTGTAATTACGCAGTCTCTGTTCAGTAAGACGCTCCAAGAACTTTCTTATACAGAGTTCAAATGTATTTCTCAGCATTTTTTGCATGGCACCGAGGCTGAGATTTAATTGTTTTACTTGATCCTAACATAGGCAGCGAGCTTCGCTGCTGTAATTTCCATGTGGGTTCCCTCTTAAAAATAAGTGACAAGAAAATAAAAGAGTCACTATTACAAACCTTCCTGGCAAACCTTGGCTCCGAGTGGGATTTGAAATAAACAAACCAAAGACAACAGACTTCTGCTCCTCTCTCCCTGCTTTTTGTTTTGTCTCCCTGCTGGACAAGGTCCCACCTCTCCTGCAGCTGCCACTGGCTCCCCGCTGCTGGCCAGCCCCACCGGCATCGTGGCGACACCAACACCGCAGCCAGGTTTGGGTGTGGGGTCAGACACTGGTCCCGTTGCTGAGCCAAAGCAGCCGGCCCGGACTTCGCGGGCTGTGTCCGGCAGGAGCATCCGGTCCAGAGGCTGGGGGCTGGAGCCGTCCCTTCCCACCCAAGGCGTTGGAATGGTGGGTGCTTTGAAAGGTTCCCTCTCCCAGGACAATGCCTCCAGCTACAGCACCTTCAAAGGGTAAAAACTGGGTGGTAGGAAAAGCTATTTCTCCAGTCCTTGTGGGGAAGGAAAATAGTATTTGTTTCCCTGCAGATGAATAAGGAATATGTAGGAAGGTGTCGGTGTCTAGGGGAGAGGTGAGAGGGTATTTGCTTGCTGAGATTTTGAGAAATAATCCTTTGGAGACTGCACATGACAGACAAGGACAAGGAGAAAATCCAAAACTCCTAAGAACCCAATGCTGCATTGCTCAGCACAGTGGGGGACTCGTCAGGTGGTGGAAAAATGTGATAAAACCTATCGACTGTTACATTTTTCTAAACGTGCATACAAATACTCAGTGAAACAGTGAACTCAGTGGACCTGTTTCTCCATCTGCAAGGAAAAGGAGAAAAAAGGATACAAAGAAATTATGAAATTTGGGCTTGATGATGTCTACTCAGAAGGCTTAGAAGGTTTGGGTTACATGAGCTTTCATGAAACATGTCGTGCTGTGGGTGAAAATGATGGGGATAGGGATCAATGATCAGGCATAATTAAAAACATAGCTTGTATGATCTGCATTGACTGCATATATCCCAGAATTGCTCTAAGGAGCAGCACTTCTTAGTGATGTGAGCCACAGGTGTCACTAGCTAACCCTGCCTTTCCTCTGTCCATATTTCAGAGCAGGAAGCATTGCCCATGCTGCCACCCCACAATTGTGTTTGATGTGTACAGGTGACAGGAAGGTAAGCACTGGGGTTGGGGAGGATGCCTCTTCCAAGGACAGAAAGGTCTCAGAGAAGATGGGGGTAAAACCTCTCTACTGTGTCACAGCACCAAGCAGCCCATGTAGGTGTCATAAATGACTAAAACTACATTGAGACTGTTAAAAGTTTTAATTTTTTTACCTTAACTGGAAATTGGGGGTTACATCGCTTTCTAGTTTGGGTTTTTTTTTTGAGCCCACTGTCTGGGTTTTTAAGAAGCCCACTGTAAAAACAATTGCTTTCCCATATGTAGACA
This sequence comes from Origma solitaria, assembly GCA_013397895.1. Classification (NCBI taxonomy): domain Eukaryota; kingdom Metazoa; phylum Chordata; class Aves; order Passeriformes; family Acanthizidae; genus Origma; species Origma solitaria. Next base: position 693,967 of record VZRL01001188.1, read on the forward strand.
TGACTACAGGCTGCTGGAAATGTGTGTGCTTAAGAGACACAGGATACAGAGTTAACAGGGTAAGTCCGGTATGCAGGTGATGGAGAGAAGAAAAATACAAGGAGAATAAAGAACTAGATCTGGTTTGCAGGATGGCAAAGGAGGAAGAGAAATCATCTCAGAGAAAATAAATGAGGAAGGGGACATGCAGCAGAAAATGAGGCAGAAATATTTAGGAAGGAGCAGAGGACAGAGAACAAGTAGAGACATGCTCCATGAGCATCTGGCATAAGCCATGGAGAGAAGCAGAGAAATGGAAGTAGAAACCAAAGTGAAGGAAGAGTTGTTGCACAAGGCGAGACCAGAAGAGCATAATGAAACAAAAATACTGAGAAATTAGGCAAGAATGTAGAGGAGTATGAAAAGAAAGGAGAAATTAGTTGAGATAGGACAAGGACTTGCGATACAGTTGCATTTTCTAACCTAAAGTCCCAAATCCTGCAGTATATCCTTACAGGATGGTGTTTGCATTTTGAGGCCAAGCGATACATACACGTGCAATCCTAACTTTGCCAGCCAGCTACTTTACAGTTTGCAGATCAGCCACTGAAAGTCTTCTATTTACTACTGTATTTTAATAGCACCTTCAGAAACCATCCCTTCCACAAAGGATGCTCTGACCCTCTACTACTTTGCTTTACAGCTTGCCAGGGCTCCTACCTCAGTTTTGTGCTCCTGTCACACTGTCTTCCCAGGGAGCTTTAGAAATCACTAATGATGGTAGAGGGTGAGAGTTTCTCTGGTGTAATTAATGGATGTGTGAAAAAGCCTGCTGGGCTGGACAGGCTGGAGAGGTGCCAGCTACTGAGGGCCAGATCCAAATCTCAGTGGAGCCAAAGAAAAAACTCCAGTACATTTTGCAGATTTTGGATGGGGGCTCAGGTGCTTAGTGGGAATGGAAAAATTCATTGGGGGCCTCCTAAATTGCATGCTTGTTTCCCAGTTAGTCTTGGATGATACCTGCAGCAAAGCCTGGGCTGCAGAACTGGCATGGAGCAGCTGGCATTTTGTGACAGATAAAATAAGACGTATGGAACCAGACAGTCCCTAGAAATAGGCACAGGCAGGAACCATCATTCCCACTAAAATGGGTGGTTAAGCAACACAGAGAGGCAGAAGATTTCTTGTGAACTGAGAAAGCAAGACAGGCTTTGGGGAGAGTTTATAGGTTGTATGTGAATGCCCCAAAACTGCTGATAGCAAAGGCCATCCCAAGTCTCCCATGTCCCTCCACTCCATAGCCTCAGAAGAGCAATACTGAACCCCAGTGGGTCCATGTGACCCTACACATGCAGCTTGGCTGGGAAGATCCCACCTGCCCTTTTCAGAATGATCCTGGTGCCACTCAAGGTGGGAATTGTTCATTAAGTGTTTTTTTTTCTTTTTTCTGATAATGATGCCTGTGAAAAATACCACCACTACAACAGGAACTGCAGACCTTTGCTTAGGCAAAGCAATGACCTTCCTCTCCACCTGGCCCCTTCACCTTTGTCCCTACAACCCACACTGCCTTTGCCCTGGGGACCAACTTGAGTGCCTTGTCCCTCCCATGGCAATTCTGGTATGGATGGAGCAGGGTTGCATCTGCTTCATTTTCTAAAAGCTACTGAGTAAAGAGGGAATAGAGAAGAGTTAATCTAAGGCCAGAGCGACACACAGGCATCAGAAATAGAGTTGAAGTGTACCAAGAGGTAGGTAGTGGGAACCTAATCAGCCCCATTTTCTCTTCCCTCACTGCACATTTTGGCATGTATTTGCTTTCAAAGGGCAGTACCGAGAGCGGGACGACCTTGAAAGCCTCCCTGCAGGTGACAGCATCTCCCTCTGCCCTGCACATACACACTCACCTGGGTGACACTGCTGCAACCACAGCCTGGTTGGGCGATGCCAACGCTGCCAGCAATTTGTCCTCGGCTTCAAGGCACATGGCAGAAAGAGAGCTGGCATTGCAGCCAGAGGAGGCAGGCACCAGGGGTGAGGAGGACAAGGATGAGGAGAAGGCAGCTGGGAATACCTTGCCATGGGTGACTGGACCAGCTCCCGAATCTGCTGTACCCGGCAAAGGGGAAGACCCTGGCAGAGGAACCCGACTCCTTGCAGCCCAGCTTGGCATTCTCCTGGTCTGCACAGCCATGCTGGGCCTGGTGCTGGCAGCTGCCATGCGCTGCATCTGTGCCCAGCACTGCCACAAGCGGGCTGAGGTGTCCTTCAGCGAGCCCGACCCTGATGTCATCACCGTCACCGAAAACGGGGAGGTGATGCATTTCCGAAAGATCCGGGAGAATGGCTTCGTGCTGGTGCAAGCTGAGTACAACTGGGTGAGCCCCTCAAGCAGTGGGAGGAGGGCAAGGGTGGTTTAATCCCTCTATGTGCCACCACACAGGCAAACAAACCCAAAGCAGACAGTTCAGACAGAGGTGTTAGGCAAAAGTATCTAACCCACAGCTGCTGAGAAAATAGAAGTTGATAGATTGCTCAGTGTGCTACACTTACTACAATTAATATTGTATATCTACTCATTAGCTGCCACTGTGGCAATGACATACACTTCCTCTGTTGCCTTAAGGGTGTAGCCAAAAATAGAAATTCTTCCTCTGCACTGTGGTATTGACTCCTGTTTAATCTCAGAAAAAAAGTTTCTAGTGTCATATTTCTTTCTAGGAACAGCAAATGCGTGATATAAACCCAACCATTCTCATTTAGGAGCTTACAGGTTTGAATCTGTGCACTTGGTATCCCTCAGATGACAAAATATTTGCCAGAAGATTTTAAGTTTCAATTTGAAAATAAAAAGCAATAACTCATTAACGGAGAACATTGATCCCAAGAACACTGAATTGATCCATGGGAGTGAAACACAGGATGGCAGACACCAGCTTTTGGGGGAGAAACATGCTTCCTCATCAGGTGCAAATGGAAGAAAATCTTTCTTGTCCATTTGCACCTGATGAGGAAGCTTGTTGAAGTCTGACAGCCAACATTTATTTTGTCTTTTACTTTGAGTCAGCTCAGTGACACTCTGTGCAGAAACACGGACCGAGAAGTACCCTTCCCAGGTCACTTTGGAGATGCCCTGCAAAGGCTGCATGGGAAGTTAACAGCATCCTTATGTTCAGAGTTTGTGCAAACTTCTCTCTGACCATGAGGTTTTCTGCAAGATGCCACTAAAGCAACCCTTGGAGAACAGCATGATTCTGGACACCTCCTAAGAAGGAGAGGTGACAATAGCAAGGGTAAAGGTTTATTTTACTTCAGCTTTAAAAGAGCCAGAAATAGATCTGATAATAATCCTCTTGAGATGTACATTTTAGAGCCTTTCAGAGAGCAGGAACCGACCCATCTGGTGTCCTTTTCTATGGTGGATTAGCTCACACCTGATCATTCCCAAGCTGTGTGGTGGGGGACAAACTTACACTTTGTGCTGCAGCCTAATTCACAGCCCACAGCAATCCATCCTGAGCCAAGCAGAAAATTATGTGACTCTGGTGGTTCCCCCAGCCTTCCTGGTGACAACTTCCCCCTCTGTCAGGAAGGCTCTGTGGCCACGTCCAGCTAGTTGCCCACCTCCATGCTGGATAGTCAGTCAAAGCCCTGCTCTCACATCCTCCCCACCTCATCCTTGACTTCAGAGGAGACAGGTGGGACATGACTGCTCCAGCTCCAGCATGAGGCACAGAGAGCACCCTTTGCTAATAGTGCCTACCATTAGCATTCAGAAAGAGCTGGTTTCTGACAATACTGCTGTACTGTGATCAGTGACATTTGTGCTGCACACATGGACAAATTTCTGTCAACTTCACTTCTAGGCCCAGTGAGCCCTGGGCTAAATAAAAGAGTAAGAAAAGAAGTGTACTCACAAATGCAGTTTGCAGAGATGAGCTTGATGCTCCTAACCATTGCACTTTGAAGAGTAGGGCAACTGCACTGTAGCCCTTTGCTGCAGAAAAAACAAGGGTAGTGCTGTAATTGAAAAGACAAAGTTTGGTTTAGGACTCAAAAGGATGCCAGGTGAATGGTTTTATATTCACTAACTTGAGCTTATGCCCTACCTACTAGAAAGTCTTCAGGTTTTTAAGCACACATCTAGACAGGTACAATAGCATTCCTCTCCTGTGTCATGTGCCTTAGAAAGAAATCATGTTTCTGTAACCCAGTGTAGCTGAACTGTGTAGTGACTAAAACAGACTGCATTCAAGTCATTGTTAATGCAGCCAAAAAAATCCTAATTAACTGAGAAAATAGGTCAACAAACTCTTAAATATTTAAAGAACTATCACATATTATTTTAAAAAGTTTCTTATGATGGCATAGCTGTTTATGAATAAATTACAAATACCTATGGCCTCTTTCGCTGTCTCTCTTGGTTTAATGTTACCAGACTGCTATGGCTATAAAACAAGAACCTTCTTCTCCTCAGCTCTTTCCCCACAACCCAGCACTGCTTCTTACCAGGCTGACTGGAGCAAGGGAAGACTTCATGGAAGTTTTTGATTGGGAGAACGGCACTTCAACACCATTCTGCCTTCTGCCAAACTCTGCCTTCTGCTAAGTTTATGTGCTCCAGTATTATTATTAGTAAGACCAGTAATGGTGAGCTCTGAGGGATACAGCTCCTCTGAATTAGTAATGAGTTTTGCTACTTTGCAGCTCTCTTGGCTGAGACCTAAAGTGCCTGTGTTTTTTTCTTGACTTCCAAATGATGTTCCATTTGTTGTAGTTGCCATGACAAAAGGAATGGAGGTCTTATCTCTTCTAAAGGCTGTTAAAAACATGAGAACTGGTTAATTTATTAAAAGGCAAACCATTCAAACATCCCCATTCTTAACTGACTTGCCTTACATGGAAATTAGTCTGTGCTCATGCTTGGAACAGATTTCTGAGAAAAAAATGACAGAATTAGGAAAACAAAGGCACAAACCATTCTAATATTCACTGGAGAGACAAGTGAAAGACTTGCCTTGTTTCCATCTCTAGAATGACTGTGACTGGGCTGGTCACAGTCATTCTGCTGGAACTGGGGATCCCAGTTCCTCCAGGGCAGCTCAGCCTGCAGTCACCTGTGGCCCATGTCAGGCTGGCATCCCTCAGCAAAATCACATGATTTTGGGTCAGAAATACTGAAAGCAGCTAATGCACACCTATCCTGATGCTATCTCCCCACCAGCCCAACAGGCATCAAACATAGTTTTGGCAGTAAAAATATCTATGGCAATTGCAATGCTTGACCTATTCTAATCCCCTCCCCCCCAAAAAAAGGCCCAACTTTAGAAATAACTAAATGAAACATGGAAAGCTTGCACTAGGCAAGACAGTTGATCCAAAGCCTGGCTAAGTCACAGTGGACATTTCCTGCATTGGTTGAATTGTCACTAGTAAGCAAAAAAAGCTGAACATGCACTAATTTGGTCAGCTCCAAAACGGGTGACAAGACTCACGGAAGAAGCCCCAGGGCACTCTGGGCCCCGCAGTCACGGTCAGCAGGGATGTGCAAGCTCAGGCTCTCCCAGATCAGTGTGGGATGCAGCCTCAGGCATTACAGAGATCTGGCTGGATGGCTTGGCCAGCCCTTTTGGCACAGTTTCTGCAACTACTCAAGACCATACAAACCAAAGAAGGCAAAGCAGCAAGGTCAGAAACATGGAGAATAAAACATTCAGCAGATGCATGTGTTATTTATTCACTCAGATTTAAATAATAATGACAAATGCCTGTAAAAAAGAAAAGGAGATGCTCTAACACTTCCTGCAACATTCAGCTCCAAAAAGACAGCTGCTTAGCAGCAAAAATAAATGACAAAGTAGTGACCTGACCTGCAAAGCTGGTGAACAGAAGAACAGACCCCTCACTCCTCCTGGCAAGCTGGACTCTTCCACTGCCCCTGCCAGGCTCTCAAGGCTCATTGTGTCTGGACAGCTCTGCAGGGCGCCCTTCCTCCTTTGCCTTCCCCTCTCTCCTGCCAGCTCGTCCAAGGCTATGAGAGGGCAGAGAAGGACTTGGGGAGTCACAACTTCTCCTGGACCAGGAGCTGCTAAGAGATCTCTCCCAGCCTCTTCCTGCCACCAAACTGCTTCCTCTTTGCAGGTCTCATCTCCGCAGCCCTCTTTCCTCATTAGTGTGTGTGTGACTCTCTCAATAAAACATTTTGCTACATGATGTATGAAGGACCATGTCTCAAACCACATTTTACTGTATATTTAAGTGCATGTTTTGCTGATTTACTGCTGTTCTAGGCAACGTCTCCCTCCTCAAGCAGGGCAGGCCTGTAACGGATACATCAGCTCTGACTAATGATTATTAGTACATCCCAAGGTTATGTCCCACAATCAAATAACGTGTAGGAGGGAAGAGAGACTCCAGCTTACTCAGCTGAGGACAAAGATCACAGATAGTCTCTTTCAATCTTCAGATTGCAATATCCATTACAGATTGCCACCTTCTAATGTCAAAGTATAATTTGTTGTTGAGAAAATGTGTCGCTGTTCCAAAGGCGAGTCAAAGATCAGTGGGGCTGTATATCAGCGCATGTTGATGTACATTAAGAACTGACGGCCAGGTACCAAGGACACCGGGCAGCTGGTGCAGAGGGAACGGCACCAGACGTGACTTGCTGATCTTTCCTATGCAAACACACGCCCGGAGTGGGAAAATATTTAACCCAGTCGAAGTGAGGTGTCACCAGTAATTCTCAGTGTCTAAGGCAGCACCAACGCGATGTGTCAGGCGAGGGGCCGGAGGCAGCGGCTGCCTGCAGCAGTCTCTGCCCGGGCGGCTCCAGGCAGGAAACATGCAGTACCTGCGTTCCCGGGCTGATCCATGCATGCCCAAGCCGCAGCATCCAGCCCAAAGGTATTCCCGGAAGGCAGTGCCAGTGCCGGCCGTCAGGCGCTCCCGCCGGCCGCCGCCAGGGGGCAGCGTTGGCCCGGCGATGGCGGCCCCGCTCTCCCGGGCCGGTCCCGCAGGGGCGGGGGGCGCTCGGGTGGAGGGGAGGCTTACAATCCTCTGTGCACTATCAGTGAAATTTCAAGTTATATGGTATATACTTTATCTTAATTATCAAATCATTACAGAGCATGCACAGTTTTCCCCACTGCTATTTTAAATTCCCAACTGTAGTTTGTGTTTTTGTTTTGTTTTCTTCGAGAAATTCACTAACAAATGCTGCTGGGAAAACAATAGGCAGGGTGTAGGTTATCTTACGTCCCCTTCTCCTTGCCAGCTCCCTACTAACAAAGACATTTATGACAAGAAAAAGCAACCCTCTCTCCAGTTCCAGCAGTGCCACGTGGTCTGTCTGGGCCCCATGGTCAGAGTGATGTGCAGGGCCCGGCTGAGCTCAAGTGACTCCAGCAGGTCACAGCCCTGGCCAGAGAAGGCTGAGGCAATGCTGTGCTGGTGGGTGATGCAACCAAAGGCTCTGAGAGGGCTGTATTTCTTACTGGAAACATCTGCCTGTCACTTGGCATTTGAATGAGCAGTTGGAGGCTGCTGGTAGGTGCTTGTGTCACAGTAACAACTGTGACAGGCTTTTTCCATCTCCGAGGAGGAGATGGTTGTGACATTTGCTTTGAGTGCAGCTTTGAAGCCGCTGAGTTCCTCTGCTTGAGAAGAATTTCTTCTGAATATCTATTCTAAATCTACCTTCACTTTTAAGCCATTCCTCCTTGTCCTATCGCTACTTGCCCTTGTAAAAATGTCCCTCTCCAGCTTTATTTTAGCCCTTCTGTTTTCAAGGGGTCCCAGAACTTCCTGCTAACAGCTCGCAGGAAATCACCCTGTGTGGCATCACCACCTCTTTGGGAAGTTCACTGCCACCCTGCTCTCTGCAGCTGCTTGCCAGCAGCTCCTTCCCAAAAAGCACCCACTAGAGCACATGTCTCCTGCAGACAGCATGCACAATTCCAATCTGGTTACAGCCGTGGCTGGCAAGCAGAAGCCAAATATGCCAGAGGTACCCAAGCAGTGTCACCCTTCCTGTCCAAAGAACAGAGAAACATGGATGCAGCAGTCCATGCTGGCCACATCAGCCACAACAACACCCTCTGGGAGGCTCCCTGTCCTTGCTGTCTATGAGTTTTATTGCTGTTTTGGGCCCACACTGACAACGACAGCTGTGTCACCTGGAATGCGAAGCCAAGGATGCACAGTAACTGGAAGCTTTAGACAAAGAAGGATGCTACTGCTTTCAGTCCCACCTGCCATTCTCCAAGTCTTGGATGTCTGAGACTCTGCTGCAGGAAACCTAGGGTGAAGAAGTCTCTTTCCCATCCTGTGGTGATTAGGTGCAGGGCTCAGTCACACAAGCAAGCCAACCAGCAGCTTGCATCTGTGAGACTGGCTCCGTGATCTTCCCTTCTCCCTATCTGCCAATGCTTATAACATCCCCGTCATCTTCCTCAACTCCTCTCTTTCTCTGAGCTTCTCCCTGCTATCTTTTCTCCCTGAATCCAAGGTTTGCCCCACCTGTGAACAGACTTGGTGTTGCAGGCGCTGTTAACTAGCTCACCTTGGCCTTCCATGGCATTGCTGTTGCAGTTTCCTGGGTCCTGCTGCTCCTGCCAGGCTCTTCTCCCCAGAAAGACCCGTGGCCAGCTCACACATCAATGCCCCTTCACTACCTGTGAAATCTTGCTCTTCCTTAGGGCACTGTAGCTCCTGCCAGTTTCTCCCTGTCTTTGTGGCAGTAAGCAATTTCGCTTGTCATGCTCAGGAGTTTCCCAGGTCTGCTCCATTAGCTAAGGCTTTTGCCAGGCCTTAGTCACCAGCTTGTGTGCCTTAATGCATCCCCCCCAGGGTGTCTGCATGTGGCATTATCTTCTGTCCTCTTCCTAGCCTTGATGTACCAGTCTTCTCCATCCTGTGGCTCTGAGCACTTTCCTCTCTGACCAGGCACAGTTCCAGCTCTTTGGAGTGACTCCCTTTGTGCCCAGGTGGTCTGGCGCAGCCTCGTTTTGCAGGTCCTAGGCAAGAAGTCCTTGCCTTTTCCAGGAGACCAAACTGGACTCAAAACATGGTTAACTGCAAACATAGACAACTTTATTTCAGTAACTAAGTCAATGTTAGCATTTGCATATATGCAGAGGAGCAATGTGGGCAGGACAGAGCAGGTCTTCAACACTGGGGCAGCCTTTGGATCAGCAGGCATTGCCCCAGCAGGAAATGGTCGCGGTCCCATGCAACTTGCGGTGGATCCTGTCCATTCTGTTGCTCAAACTGTTCCTCCCTGCAGGTTCTTCAGGAGCTCCTGGATCTGAGCGAAGAAATCTACCAGCTTGTTGAGTGGAAATGGGCAGCTGTTAATCTCTTTCACTGGTGTTGGTATTGGACTTGGCTTCTGAGTGGGGGTGGGATTTGGCCATGGCTTATGAGTGGGAAGCGTTGTTGGCCGTGGCTTATGAGTGGGGTACGTTGTTGACCATGGCCTCTGAGTGGCGAATGTTGTTGACCATGGCCTCTGAGTGGGGTATGTCGTTGACCACGGCCTCTGAGTGGAGAATGTTGTTGACCACGGCCTCTGAGTGGGGAACCTTGTTGACCACGGCCTCTGAGTGGGGAACCTTGTTGACCACGGCCTCTGAGTGGGGAATGTAGTTGGCCTCTGAGTGGGAGGTGGTCTCGGCCACGGATTCTGAGTGGGAGGTGGTCTCGGCCATGGATTCTGAGTGGGAGATGGTCTTGGCCACGGATTCTGAGTGGGCCATGGATTCTGATAAGTCCAGGATTGCGAGGCGGTTGTATAATGACTCCATGCCTCAGAAGCCACTACTTGTGGAAGCAGTTCCATCTGGACCAGGATCCAGTCATAGAAGTGCTGAACAGAGGTATATATTCCAGGCCGTTTTTCTCTGGCGCAGCCTCTTCCCCAGCTGGTCACTCCGATGACCCAGAAGAAGTCAGCATTGTTGTCTTTGCACATGAGAGGACCACCACTGTCACCCTGCAGCAGAGCAGAGAGGATTAAGGTGGTGTTGGGTGGCCCCTGTCAGCACTGGGGCCGCCTCCTTCTCTCTCACAGCCCCTGCCGGAGCTGGGCTGGGGCTGGTATTCCCAACAAAGCAGGGCTCAGGCTCAGGTGCTGGAGCCTCCAGAAGCTCTGCTGGGAGTGGGTTGGGGCCAATGAAGTCAGGCTCTCTCTCAGCTCTGCACAGTGATCCTGGATGTGCAGAGGACAGAGGTTCCAGCACTGGCATCTGGACCTTTGGGCTGCCAAGAGCACTATCAGGGCTTTCTGGGCAGAGTGCCAGGCCTCTGGGACAAGGGAGGCACTGGGCAAGGCCCTACACATGGGGAATGGGTGGGAAGCCCCAGCAACGGTCAGGAGCTGGGGTTGGGAGAGTGACTGGCCAGGGAAAGCAGGTGCTGGGCTGTGTTGAGGTGGTGCTGCCAGCCCTGCTGGGGACTGAGTGGCTTGTCACACACTCGTACCTGGCAGGTGTCAATGCCACCCTCTGGGTAGCCAGCACACAAGTTGTGGGTGTGGACGTCCCCCGCGTACCAGTCGCTGCTGTTGCAAAGCTGGGCAGCAATAAGGTGGACCTGGGCCTCCTGCAGGACATCGCTTGATTTTTGAGCTGTGAGCACAGAAAGGAATGAGGACCCAGCAGCTCACTGCCACTTCTCCTCCCCTGTCTGGGGGTGATCCCCTTCCCTAGAGCTTGGCTTTGCTTCTGCAGAGGCACTGGAGGATTGTGTCCCTGCTGTCTGTCTTTAGGGAGCAGGCAGCCTGACTGTGGCTTTGGCCTCTGCTGTCAAGGAGCCCAACCCATCTTCCCAGTGTGAGGAGCTTGCCCTCCATTTTTGAAACTCACATCTTGCAGTGGTGGAACCCCAGCCAGCGACGTAGCAGGTTTCCAGCTGTGCCACGTTAAGCGTTGCGTTGGGCACACAGGCCAGCTGGATGTAGGGGTTGCACTTGACAGGCTCATTCAGTTCCAGCAAGGCGATGTCATTGCTCTGGTCAGCAGCATTGTATTCCTTGTGAACCAGCAGCCGCTTAATCAGGCGCACCTCGGCCCCAGGACCCGGCTCAGTCAGGTCGGTGGCCCCGATCAGCAGGCGCATGGTGCTGATGTTCCTGAAGGCACGTGGAGAGAAGGGTGAGACAGAGCAGAGCCTGGAGCTGTGGCGGCCCAGCAGTGACCAGCCTTCTGCTCCCCAAGGCAGAGATGAAAGCAGCACTATGGAGGTGGTGACTGCTCTAGCATGCCTTAGGCTCTGGCAGTGTCAGCTGGAGGCTGTTAGGAAGTAGTGGCATGTGCCCAGCCTTCTGAGCAATCTCTCAGCTGGGCTCCACATTGCCCAAGCACTGGGCACACTGCAAGGAGATGGGAGCAGCATATGGTGCTGCTGACAGGGTACCTGCTGATGGTGTGGGGATATCCCTGTTCCCTGCTCCTCCTTACCTGGACTGAGCAAAGCAGTGGGCTGCTGTGAGGACCCACTGTATGCTGATGAGAGACCCTCCACACAGATGTCCCGTGCTTGATACCGAGGGATCTTGGATGCTGACAAGCCAGGGCCAGGCCCCTGCCTCAGCATTTGTGCCACCCACAACGCGTGTCATGCCTCGCTCTTCATCAGAAGTCAAGGGCCGGAGCCCACAGCTCCCTCTGCAAGCAGAAAGTAATTTCCATCCTGCTCCATGGCTTGCTGCTGCTCCGGCAGAAGCTCCCCACAAGGTGTGCAGGGAGAGCAGGGGCACGGAAGGCCACGGGGTGTGCGCCTGTCCACAAGGAACTGAGGCTTCCCCATGGGGCTCGGGAAGCTGTGGCCTGGCCACAGAGGACAAGTGCACCCTCTCCAGGGAAGGCCTCAAGTGTTGCCCAACGCCCTCCCAGCGCCTGGGGCCACTCACTCGCAGGTGTTCCACACGGCCTGCACGGGCCTGCAGGCGGCCAGCAGGGCGAGCAGGCAGAGCAGCAGCATGGCTGCACACAGCTCGTGTCAGCTGCAAGAGCGAGGGCTCCGCGCACCAGGGCAGCCACAGCCGCAATGCCCGCAGCAGCCGCGGCGCCTCAGCCCCGGCGCTGATGTCACAGCGCAGCCGGTTCCGTGCTCGGGCACTGCGGCCTGGGGCACAGGGAGCAACATGGAACCGTGGAATGCTTTGGGTCAGAAGGGACCTTAGCCGTCATGCAGTTCCAATATAAGTGTGGTATTTGGGCCTGAGCATCTACGATAGAAGACACCTGTGTCCCTGCTCTCTAGCTGCAGTCAGCACTTTCTGAAGGACTATAAAGTGCTAAATACTGCCTACAAAGAACAAAGCATAGAGAAAATACTGATGAAAGCTATTAAGAAGCATTGAGATATATCTGATAAAATCTAGCTTTGCTTTCCATGCCAGCCCATATATTCTGAAAACCTCCTGAAGATTCTTAACCAAAAACCAACCAACCAAACAAGAATATGTCATCAAAATAGCATCTAAATATTAACTTATTAATACATGTACATACATGCATTATTCCAGCCCCACAGTGTTTTTTACCCCTTTTTCTGTTTTCACACAAAGCAAGGAAAAGACACAAAGAAGAGACAAAAGTGAAATCTGTACTTGTAAACCTAATTACATTTTTGGACATCTTGGTGTTTGAGCACTTTCTTTTCAATCTTATTAAAAGTGCCCAATTTTCACAGAGCACCTGTCCTCCCAGAGTGATGGTTACCTGATGTGCCAGTGCCAGCTGAGCATCTGCCATCACTTCTTATTTTGGGAAATGTAGGCCCCATGTGTTTACACTTCTTCAGATTGTCAATCTCTTTCAAGGAGTTGGCAAAAGGTTTGCATTTGCATTGGTTTTACTTATCTGAGTGGTTTTCCCATTCTTATGATCACCCTTTTTCTCAGTGAGAGGTAGAATTTCTGGTGTAGTAATATCCCTCCAGATAAATATGAGGGCTCAGTACATTTTAAAAGGGAAAGTAATTTAATCATTGATGAAGGCACAATATTCTGAGTAAGTCTTAAAACCACCAGAGGTCACACATGGGTTTCTTCCTTCCCCTCTCCCAGCTTTTTTTGTTTGTTTGTTTGTTTGTTTTCTGATGCCTGTACAGCTGGATTTTTGATACTACAAGGTAGCTAATCTTCATGGATGGAAGACAGTGAAAAATAACTGCATTCAATGTTTGAACAGACCTAGTGATCCTAAACACATATTTTCCTGTGACAATTTATGGTGTGCCCAGGATATGAAATGATGCTGGTTTGCAGGACTTGGCAAATTTATAATGCATCATTTTAGTGAAAAAAGGAGAAATTAAAAGTATATGGTTTTTTTGGTTTGTATTTTTTTTCCCCTTTAAGAAGGATACAGCAGTCAACACATTCGGAGAAATCTCATAAAATTTTACTTTAGTTATATCAGCTAGAACCACAGCTTCTGCTGGCATAAGGGTCATCTAGAAAGTTCTCTTTTTGGTGAAGATGCTGAACAAGTGAATGGGATATATGTCTCATCCTGATTTGAAATTTACTAGAGGAATACAGACTTTGGATACATTGTTCCTGTCTTCTAATTTCAGCCTGTAGCAGCATCCTCTGTGTGTAGGGATAAACATGGGTATTTAGGATAGATGTTAAGTACATATTAGTATTTTTTAATTCATACAGTTTTGTGGTATTATGTCTTGCAATTAGCTGAGACATGTGTTAACCCTAAATCAATTCCCAAACAAAACAAAACAAAAAAACCCAAATCAAACAAACAAAAAACCCCAAAACAAACCCCCCCCCCCCAAAAAAAAAATCCCACCAAAAACCAAGGGTACTTAAAAACTAGTTGGAAGTGGGTGATCAGACTCTTCCATTAATTTGGAAAAAATCAAAGAGATGAGTGTGTGCTGCAGAAGCACCAGTGACTGCACCAAATAAGCTCAAATCAACAAAAAGCTAATTAAGAAACATAATAATTACCTACAATGTATTTTTGAAAGGTAAGAGGAGCACAGAGTATCTACAACTTCCAGAACAGAGGGAACTGAAACAGTGGAAGATATTGGCATATTTCAGGACCTGGTCTGGGCCCTGGCCATGACACACAGACAGACACATGGACACAAAGGGATGTGAAGATGTTTAACTCCACTGTTGGCTCTGGCTTCTCAGGAGACTTGGGGTGCTCCATAATACCGGGCAGGGATAAATAACTGAGCCATTCATTAACACAAACCAGTTACCTCCAGTCTCCAGGTGTGGTCCAGTTCCCTAGAAGCTAACAATCCACATTTACCAAGAATCCATTCCCACCAGCTCTCTCATTTTCCAAACTGCAAAAAACCAAACAATAATAAGGCCCAGGACAACCATCAGTCCAAATTTTTCACTTCAAGTCAAAGGACTAATTTGACTGTTTTTGAAGGACAGCTATCATGGCTTTTAAGCAATAATCTGCAGAAGAGATGAATAGCACACTTAGGATCTACATGATTTATTTGGCAAAGCCTATTAGTTCTTTCTGGAGCAAATTAATAATAATTCTAATCTGTTTGTCAGTGGGAATTTAATGTAGGCTAAAAAGTCATTGAGAGTTTTCTTCAGATGGAAGTCTGTTCAAAACAGAACAAAAAAGATGAGTTTGAGAAAAATGCTTAATAAAGTCTTCTTTAAATGAAAACTACTCAAGACTTGACTGTTAATCAAAAGAACATTACCTACCTTACTCAACATCGCTGTATCAGAATCTGGCAGCAAGTTTTAAAAAGGAACCCTTTTTTCTTTCTTCACAGTCATAATTTATAACAGCTGAGTTATTGGCTATAAATACTCTTTTTCTTTCTGCTAATGTATTATGCTTCTGGGATTGTTCAGAGCAAATATTTTGTTACTAAGAGGAAAAAACTCCTAAATGGGCTTCTGAAAAAAAAAAGCACATTCAAAGTAGCAGCTATTCAAAGAATACCACTGTGCCATCTTAACATACTAAATTTTATTTTCACTGGTATTAAAAAATGGTGAAATTTCTCACTAAATTTATTTTTTAAACATAGGAAGCTGCTGCTTGCACTGGAGCATATTTATGCATATACCAAAATTCAAAATTCCTATTCAATTAAAATATAAAAATTCAAATGGGATGAGTTAGCAGAGGGAGTTTGCTGTTGAAAGCAGAGTTATATAAGCAAAATACATTCCTAAAAAGATGTGAAGTATCAAATTATAGAACATAGAAGATAATGGTTTGATATACATCATGATACACATGGGAGAGTTCTTTACCTGTACTATGCATCTTACTTTAAAACAAAACAAAAAAACCCTACCAAAAAATCTTCTGAAAAGCTGACACCAGCAAGATTTGAATTTTTTTTTTTTTTTAATGTCCTGATAGATACATAAAATGAGATTATTAGGGAATATTGATATGTGATAGTAGCTATGTACAATTCCTTATGCCCTTTACAATCAGAGAGGTTACACTAACATGTTTCGTGTCACAAATAGGCGTTACCTGATCACACACATGATAAAAGTCAGGCTCCACCAGCTGCAGCGCTTCTGTTCTGTTCCCTGACTCACACAAAATCTCACCCATCACAATTCCCCTATGTTTTTACACCTGGAGAGGCCAGAGAGAGGGGAGTTTGAGAGCACAGCATGGCATGGTACTGTGGGATTTGGCTCCAGCTCTGGGAGAGGTCCACGCATGATACTCACAGACAGCTGAGCTGGAGAGATACAGGCTTCTCACATTAACACTCCGTGAGCTGCAGCAAACACAGTTACCATATTAGCTGGCTGAAATTGTGTCATACTCTTATTTTTAGCAAGCTATTATGCCTCTGGGACGTACTTTATTTATCAGGGAATTGAGCCTTAACAGATGTTGTAGCTGTTTTCTAAAGAAAAGAGCTTTATGCAACTCACTGTGAGATACCTGAAAGACTGTTTTGGGGAGGGGGCAGAGTGAACATGTGAGGCAAATATGGTAGTCCCGAGCCACTGCTGGGAAATTACAGTTAATTTTTCAGAGACCTAAAATAGACCAAAAAATATCTTTTGTAATTTTTTATAAAGAAAAATAGAGGTTCTCCCAAAATTTCTCTTATTTGAAGCCGTATTATGAAACAGAACAAGCGAGAATTTGAGGGAGAACTTGGCAAAATATATCAACAGCAGTATGGGATTGCCCAAAGGACTGACAGTGACTCTAATGGATCCAGCAGTGAGCTTCAGGCCTGCATCATGTGGGTGTTCCCTTCCAGGGGAGCTGTGAGTCCTAATGAAGAACACAAGAACAGTAATTTGCATGGGTTTAGTTGTTCAGTGTCAGCACAAAAAGCTGAGTTCTGCTTCCCCAGGCATCATCTTGGAAAGCTGCCCTGGTTTCCTGGCTACAGGACAGGGTCTCTAAGAGAACTTGGAGAGCAGATGAGAGCATCATCTCGGTGACGACACCATCAGGTTCAGTTAGGGACAACTAACTGGGAGAAGTTAAAATAAAAAAAGGGGGAAAAGACAGTTTATCACTTATTTCATCAAGCAGTGTTGACAAGAAGTGGCAAAACTACATAGGGAAGGCACTGGGAAAGAAAATAATTTTGTGACATGTTGGGTATGGGCTGTGCAGCAGACAAAGGACAGAAACAGGTAAGACTGCAGTCACAATGCTAAGGAAGAAAGGGAGCACAGAACTACAAAAGCTTTTGTCAATAGAATTTCATACCCAATTATTGTCACAGGACTCTCAAATTTTATTTCTTGCCTTTCTCCTGGCAAAAGGCCAATTTTCACATGACCTTCATAATTTTTTAAAACCCTATCAATGAAATTGTCTTTCCTTCAAAGAAGCTCATTTCCGTCCCTTTCAAAACAGCTGATTTCCCTTAGTACTTAGAATAGTTTCATAAGAAAACTGATCATAAATAGTAAGTTTTCTCCTACAGAGATGAACCAGCATCAGCACACTACCATCTGCAAGCCTTTGATTTTGTGACTATTATACTAGACGTAGCCCACCCACACAGGATGCCACCCAGAGGCTGTTTCTTTCTTACCCGGGTGACAAATGGTTGTGCCAGGTGGCAGTTTTGAACACAGGTGAAGAGCAGATGAGACGCACCAGCACGGGATCCTTAGGAGATGCACGGCCTCTTCCAGGTGCTGCAGCTGCTGGGTATGGGTTGTCCTTCGGAGCATGGACCACAGTCAGTTCCTAATCTCATGCCTGCTTCTGGTTGCAGGTAGCAACACAGCCAAAGTTCATTTGACCTACCAGGCAGCCTAAGAACTCACAGGTTGTTACTTAACAAATTCAGGAGTTCCTATCAGCTCAGCAGCGCTCTTTCCTGCATAATAATTCCAAAAGCCTTTGATTTGCCTGCCCTGCCTGCCCAAAACTAGGGTCTGAAGGGCAGGTGGCAGGGAGCAAAGCCTGATTCAGCAGCAGCTATTGCTCATTTTCTTGTCACTCTAGGTCACTGGCTGGCAGAAATCTCTGTGGAAATGCATGTAAAAATATTTTGAAAAGTTGGCCTCCACTGATGAGAAAATTAAGTGGTGACTCATGTTCCCATCAGCTCCAGACTTGATTACTGCAATTTGATGGACTGAGAAGCTGATTGTGAGACTGCAATTTGCTTAGGGGAGCAGCTGAGAGGCCTCATTGGCATTAGTTGTTTCCAACACATCTCTCTTGTCCTTTTAATCACTAATAAATTTAATTTCACTTCTCACTGAAGATCTCACTCTCCACCTTTCTGGCAAGACAAACAATCCAGAGGCTGCTTTCATGACCTCTGCTACAGCTCTAGATGCCAGCATGAAGCAGACCTGCCTGGAGCAATGCCTCCAACCTGCATCTCCCAGCATTGCTTTCTCTAGTCCTGCACAGCTTGTCATTGCAATTCCAGAAGATTACTTACCATCCTGCAGGCTGCTTCCTGTTGAATGAGAATTTTACAGGAACAGGACACATCAGCTTGGAGGAATTTAAGTCAAAATACCTCCTCATAGAAGCTGCAGTCTAAGGATCACAAGCAATAATGTGGTTGAAGCAAGAAAATGGCAGAGAAGACTACTGTCTCTCTCCTGACATTGTTCTGACAGGATCCTGTAAGTTTTGGTCTGGGAGACTGGGGCTACCCCACAGAAATAGGGACAAAAGAGATTCCGTTTGTAAGATGCTGGAAAGGGCAGGCCATCAAATCTAAAGTAAAATACTCTTCATTTACTCTCATCATGTGCTACATTATCCCGGAGCTTTGTTAGAACAATGGCAGGGCTCTTCAAACAGCTTCCCTGGGGAGACTGCTCTGCAGCTTAACAACCTTGCACTGGAGATGTGCAAGTGTAACCAAGGGCAGAATTTACTCTCTTGTCTATTTAACGTGTTTGCGAGAGACTGCCTGTGTTCCTGGCACTTTATAATAATAGCAATATAAATGCATTTGGATTATAACCAAATGGAGAAACTATGATTTAGCCCTTTGCTGTGTTGTAATTCCCAAATGCATCAACATCTCTTTAAGTGCAAAATAGTCTACAGTTTACAAATATAAAGCTGCGATTGTCTGCTGTAAGGGTTCTGTATGAGATTATGATTCAATACAAAACAATTCAGTGTCTGAAATTCCATTTTTAATGGCAGAATAACATAAAAAAGTAGCTCTTTCTCTATATGCAGTCTTGCAAAAAAATGTATCCCAGGGACTTGGCCCTTTCTAGTCATTTCTACATATATAACTGCTCATCTCTTATGCACGTATGCACTCGCACATAAATCAATGTGCTTGCAGACAGACCATATTTCATCTTGCCTTCTAACCTCCCGCTGTCAAGATATTTCCACAGAAAAATGTACACAAATAAAACTAACAGCTCCTTTTTCCCTGACTGCCAAAGTAATGTAGGGAACTACTTCTGTAAAGCCAAGCTGCTGGATCACTCTCCTTCTGCTCTGTGAACAAGCACAACTGCGCAGCTTCTGCTGAGATTGCCTTTCTACCACATAACCTGCTCACACTAACTAAAGGATCAACAAGAAAAACCACAACCACATCTTTGATTTTAACTACATTAAAAATTATTTATCTTGATAAGTTACTGGAGTAATCAAAAGCTTTTGAATTTAGTGCACAAAAAGGGAAATAAAATATATTATATATATATAACTCAACACAAAGTGCTAATTCCCCATGACCTCTGAAGTGCTGTTTTATTGTTTGGGTGGGTTTTTTTCTCCACTATCATTATATGGGATTATAGAGATGCAGAAATAAGAAGTGTTGGTGATCAAGAAAATCTTCATGTTGTAACATGGGCAAAGTTCTCATTTGCCATCAGTTTTGCCTGATTATGTTTAATATCAGTTAGATTTAAAGCCAAGAAGTTGGAAATATTCAGAATTGTTCTAACCCTTTACTGAAAAACTGTTTAGGTTCAATTAATTAATTTTAATTTGATAACAATTAGCAGTATTCTGAAGACTTTCTTTCCCCAAGTTCATAAAGTATTTCCAGGCAGTTAATGGATTTAAAAAATAAAAAAAAGCAAACAGTTTAAAAGCTCACCCACAAAAGAGTAAAACAGATAACAGAGGTAAACATTTGACCTATAGGATAAATAATTTTATCTTTTTTTCCTATTACCAAAATTGAATTCAAAACCATTCTGTTTATTAAAGACATATAACAAGTCATAAAACAAACATCTTAACAGTCTTTAAACATAACAGAATTGATGTGCACAATTAAGTTCCATTAAGTATGAATTTAAAATATGTACTTCAGTTTAGCTTGATATTCCCTTTAGACCAACACCTCCAACACTCATACACAGTATTTAAACTGCCCCAAAGCAATCAACAAGGACTTTGTAAAGGCTCTAACAAAACTACATTGTAAAGCAGTTTGAAATATTCTTAAATGTGGGACAAAAAAAAACCCAAAACAAAGGATGTGTTCAATGGAATCTAAGCAAGTCGTTGGAAGTACTGAAAGCCAATGATTCAGTACACAGAGGTAGCTCAGTAAGGGTACTTGCAGTGTTCTGACTATTTAGCATTGACACAACCACAGTCAGCTACTGTCTGCTTGAACTCTTCCTATG
The DNA here is from genome assembly GCA_013397895.1 of Origma solitaria. Lineage (NCBI taxonomy): Eukaryota > Metazoa > Chordata > Aves > Passeriformes > Acanthizidae > Origma > Origma solitaria. Next base: position 714,053 of record VZRL01001188.1, read on the forward strand.
TATTTAAAATAAGGGAACACTCTTTCTGGGCCTGTTGTCTTGCCATTCAAAACGAACAGAAAGAGTTATTGATTTCAGTGGGATTAGGATTAAGTCTTTATATAGTCTGGAAGTTCAGGTTCATGGAAACAACAAAAAGAAACTGTCCTGAGTTTGGAAGCAGTCCCCTGCTGCAAGCAGGGTTTTTAAGCCCAGAGGAATTTCTTCCCATATGGAACTAGTTACCACTTAGAATGCTTAAGGAAGTGGAACCTTGAATTTGGCCCAAGAACTCCAGTTCCTTGCAGGCTGGGCTGTTGGTAGATCTGCCCGTGCTATCTAGGGATGCACTGACCAAACGGTGAGCTCACGGCCCACTGCCCAGTGAGAAGAGAGCAGAGCCCTGGGGGACACAGGCAGTGGACAGTGTCCCTCAACCCTCTTGCCTGCTCAGTGGGGAGAGCTTGATCCCCCTCCAGGGAAGGAAAGAATTCAGCATGTGCCACCTCCTGTACCTTAGTCACATGGTCCATTTATTGGTGATGCCAACGCTGAAGAAGGTGATGCTGTCAGCTCCCTGTGGTTTCTCACAGAGATGGCAACAGGGAGTGGCCATCAGGTAAAGCACCGAGGATTGGTACCAGATTACTTTTTTCCTGTTGTTCACAGGACTGGAAGTAACAGACTAGGTAAACCAAGTAAATTTTTTTTTCACTAAGGCAAAAGGATACGAATTTCACATGCCTATTGTCACACAAAAGACCTTCAGCTTGTGTAAAGGCTTATAGCCTTATCAGAGCTCCAATAATTTACATTTGCTAAAGACCTGCTCCGAGGTATTTGCACTCAGCCACACCTTTAGCTGCAATATTAACCATGACACACACGGAAGCTCTGCATTTCTATTGATCCCATACTGACCTATTTCTTCCCTTATTTACTATTTAATGCACAATTGCCAGCAGTTTTTGCAGAGGGGCACACCCCCCAGTCTGGACTACAGCATGTTTCTGAAATCTTCATCTCCCAGATGAGATGCAGTGCCGGCTGCATGTTTAACTATATACCTGCATTCCTTTCTCTTCAATGCCTAGAAATAGTATTTTGTATTATTTTTTACCTAAGTTTATTAGAAAGAGAACTATTTTTTAAAAAGTTGTGACTGATTGTCAAACGAGCTAATATAGTGTTTCTGTTACTATACGGATCCTTTTAATTAGCAAAAAAGAAAAAAATTGTCAACTTTCTTGTCCTCACAAGCCATTATTCATTACCAATGCAGCAAAAGAGAAAACATAGCTTGGCGTATTACAATAAAGGCTCTGTTTCAATATTAGCATCCTAAATTCTCCGTGCAGGTCTCCGTGCATTGCACAGGGGGAAGGAAAAGAAAAAAAAAGAAAAGCAAAAATTTGTGTTCTTCAGCGGTAAATGATAAAAAGGTCTCCTAGTTGCAAACACAAATACTTCACTCATAACCCAAGCACCAGACCATGTCTTTGAAGAAGCTTATGAGGCATTTAAGATATACAATGGCACAATATCATACAATGGAATTGAAAGAATTTTCTTGAGAAACCATTAACTTTGAAGGAATGTCTAGACAACTGTGTCAACAAATGCAAATAATTCATGCTTCTCAGCTTCTATCCATTGGATGGCCCCATGCTGAGTATACACAAACTCAGAAGAAAAAGGCATGTCACAGTCATATGACTAGGGAGTGTAACAGAGTCACACAGAAATTCAAGTCAATCTCAGAAAAAAAACCTTCAGAAAGCTCTTCCCCAGGGTAAGCCAGCAGTGGGATAGGCTTCTGGTCATTTTGGCTACTTTAAAACAGAGACTTGCAGCTGGTGCACCCTGGCTTCAAAGCAGGGGCAATGGAAGAACCAGCTGTCAGTCATGACCATTCACTCGGTTAGAAAAATAAACTAAAGGACTCCAAAATACTGTACAACCTCTTGCAGCAACCAACAAGGTGGCTTCTGAAAACAATGCTTTTGCCAAAAATGCATCTGTAAGGCACTTAACAGGTATATTTTTATATATATATATATATATAAAAAAATAAAATATGCACTGAAGCAACATTCACAAAACCCAGTTGTGTCAATTGTCTGTGTGTACAGTATAGTACATATATACATTCACTGTGACACAGGCCATCTCCACAATTATACCTTCACAGGTGCTTTGGGCTGCCTGGTTAACTTCAGTGCCTGTGAACAAGAAAAAAACCAGTCACTTTTTCATACCCTTAAAAGAGAAACAACAGCACAAGGTAAGATTTTCATTTATAAGGGGCAACAAAACGCTGCTTGTACTTGTGGGAGGCTGAGAGAGGAGTCAGCGTGCAGCTGACAGGCTGTGGTTCTGAGATGATGTTTTTGTCCCTGATAGCTCATCACAGCCTCCACTTACACAGAGAGCCTTAACAGAGGAACCACAAGGATTATGGCTACAGTGCCAGTGAAGGAAGCAGAGATGGGTCTCAGGTGCCTTTTAGAAAGCAACTATTTGGACCCCACTCAAAACCACTCGTGGCACAGATAGAAGAGCTTCTGACCCACTTAGGGAAAGACGGTGAAGAAAATTTGTGCCAACACCTTTGTGTTCCCTGGCTGCCTTCCACATGGCTCAAAGCCTGCTCAGAGGATAATTACTGCTGCAGTGGTGGATGTCATGCACCTCTGATAATACCTTCTTTTCTGAGAAAGGGTAAGAATAAGCCAAAGTCCATCAGTCCAGAGGTGATCTTATGCCAGGGGACACATGACATCTTTGTAGCTCTACTGTTGCTGAAGAAGAAGGAAACCCCATGACTTTTTTCATAGCAGGGTCCAGCTCTGTGTTCCTCGCAGGGCTGGCCAGTTATGATAGCTGAGCTATTTATTCACTGTGTGAAAGAAGTTCAGCCCAATGCTCATGCTTCCAGTTTGGCAAGGATCAGCCTCTCTAACTAAGGAGAGAAATGTGGCAGGCTTAGAAGGTGTTGGGTTTTCAGCTGCTCCTGTACACCACTGTGGTCACTGTGAAGGATGCTGGCTGTTGGTGTGCTCTGCAGCTAAAAAAACGCTCAGTGCCTTCTTATGTGGGAAAAATTGGCCCAGGTGAGAGGGAAATTAGAGAAATTCGGAAATTCCTGAAATTTGGAGCCTCTGTTTTTCTGAAGTTTTTTGGGTGAAGAGCCCTGACAGACTGCCATTTGTCTGACTTCTTGTTTCCAGCAGGTTGGCTAAACAAGCAATTTTCAGTCTGAGGGATGCCTGATGTGGCTTCTTATTGTAGATATTAACCTTTAATATTGTACATTTAAAGCTTGTAAGCACTGCTTGAAAATCACTCCAGCACAAATGTAAACCCTTATAAAAACCCCAAACCTTTAAAAATAAATGGGCTACATTCCCCTCAGAAACACCAGCATTTAACTATTGTTAAATCCAGCCCTTTGAGATTAGTCTTTTGGATATTATTCAGCAAGAGACTTTGGAGAGAGAGACATCATTCCACATTTTGTTTGGGGAAACAATTTTTTAACTTTGTAGTTTGGCAGATTCTGCTGCCATATTTACAAAGTAGAAATACCTCAGTGTAGATGAACCTCTAAATATTTAAATTCAATTTCATACAACCCGATCACATGTACTATCATAATTAAGTAAGAATGTCACTGCAGTTGAGTACTGTGACTGGATAACCGTCTCCCCCTACAAGAGAGATGCCAAAATGAAGCCAAGGTGTTTGTAGAAAATAAACATCAAGGGTGATGATGACATGTTTATTTTCAAAGCAGGAAACCATTATCCAGTCACAACATTCACTTCTATTATACTTATTGCAACTGTTCCAGACCCAACCTCATTGATTTTTTTCAAAGAGTAATTAAAATAACATTTGTGAATAATACAGAAGACCAACTGAAGAAACTGCAGCAACAGAACAACAATCCCCCAAAGTGGTTCTACAGTGGCATTACAGTCTGATTAGCACAGGAGGTTTATTTGATGCTTAATGAATAAGAAACTAGTGCTGGTGAACTGTAAATCTCTCCAGTACTGGTTGACTGTTCTGATGTTCTGTTTAAAGGCTGTTTTAACTTGCAGCAGCTGACAGCAGCCCCTAAAGGCCATTACTGCCCTGAGAATCAGGGAGGTCTGGATGAGCTCCAGCCCCACTCCTGAGATGCTGAAGAGAAGTTAGCATTGCAGGGATCGTTCTGTCAGTAGCTGCATTAACTTCACGCTGTCTTTCTGCAGGAATAGCATGGAAATTTCTTCATACCATCCCTAAAGTCTCCTGATAATTTCTGCTTAAAAGAGAAATGATGACTTTCAGACTGATGGATAATTGCCACTGTATTCTCAGATTTTAATTTTCAGATACTCAAACTAGTATATATTAACAATTTCTGAATACAGTTCCTGAAAATTGAGAGTTTTCCTGCTTTTTGCAGTTCAGGTAACAGATGAAAATCACTGTTTTGGGGAATTTTAGCATTCAAGATAGCAGGGTTACTTTAGTGGAGTGAAGCTGTAAAATGACAGACACTGGGTTTTGCTGAAAATTGGAAATACGAGTGTTATCAATAAAATTTCTCCACTGATAAATGGAGAATGCAGGGTGCTGCTGGAGCTCGGCTTCCCACGGTAGGTCCCTACCATCACCGAAAATGGCTGCAAAGATTGCTTCAGTTGCTGCAGCTTCTCAATTTTTATTATCTCAGAACATTGAAAGACAGCATTAAAGTTGATTTCGTGGACTAGCTTTTTGCAGGGTGGTTATTACTGTTCTGAGAACCTGACTAAAACCACTGCAGTTATTTCACATAGATCACAGAAGGGCTGTCAGATGTCAATACCCTCAATTTGTACTGAAATAAGCATCATTTGGATCAGTGATGTTGATTCCAAACCCCGTAGGTTATAATCTACAGGTTATCCCATGCCTTAATTTTGGTATGAAATGTGATGCCCCAGACTGCTGTATACTTCTTGGTATTATAAAGGGTGACCCAAGTAGGGGCAAAAAAAAAAAGTTTTCACCTTGCTTCAATCCAGTTCAGAAAGTGTCCTTATTTTACTTCATTTCCCCAGCTCCCATGCCAGCCAACACATCTTTGTCAGCTCTCCATAAAGGAGATCCAAAGCTGTGATTATTAGCCAGCTAATGGATGGAGACATTCTTATGGGGCATATTCTGAATTCATAATTTGAATGAATTTGTAATTTGAATTAACTATAGAGATCTAACTTAAAGCTTTGAAATTTTTCAGAGTCTTTTCAGTCCCCTTTTCAAGGGGGATAAAGTTCAGCACTTTTAATTTGATACTGCTGTAACTATCACTGTCACAAAGGAAGCAAACAAACAGAAAAATCCCTACTATAGGATCACCAAGAAGGAACCCCAGGAGTTTCGGATGTGTTTAGGTATTTTCCCTGTCACGGCACACTTGCCATTATAAATCAAATCCAGCAATTCTTACCTTTTGCCTAGAAACCATCCAGGATTTTATCGTTGGTACCAACAGACTGCCAAGAAGGATCTGAGCAGGATGATAGATGAGCAAAGGGACGGAAATTAAGGACAGGTGCTCATAACCCGCAAATACTATCTTCAGCATGGGAATCCCTGCAGGCAGAAAAACAGGAGACAGACTCTCACCTCAGACTTTGAGCTCCAGATAAAAGCAAAGCATTTTATGTTGCATAGACATTTCACATTAAAAAAAAGACCAAAAAATCCCCAAATGAAAATTCAGACATTTTAGAGATTAAAAAATCCAACCTAAATGAGCGAGAACATGAAAACAAAAAATACATGGCAGAGAAAGTTCTGCAGCAGAACGGGAGGAGTAGGGAATGCCATAAAAGATCTTTTCTATTTATGCTAATATTACAGTAAATAAAAACTTCTGCTGAAGACTTGATATACAATACATACTACTATAGCATGAATTCAGTTGCTGAGCATAGTTCTGTACTCTTGTATTTACTACTTCCTCTCACTGGGCTGTTTTGTGTTCGCATGACTGTCCTCCATCCAACCTGCCCAACTCCTGCTTGTAACCTTTGCAACCTTCCTTCAGTCTGTTCTCCACTGGGGAAGGGTCATGCTCTCCTTGCACATTCCCTCCAGTCGGTGAGCACCCAAATGAGAGCCTTCCCTGCTTTGACTGATCCGTGAGACAGAAAAGGTTTAGTCAGCTGGGTGAGCAATATGAAGTGATCCTGCCCACGAAGGATCACTTCATAACTGCTGCATAACGAAGCTGCTTCATAACCATGAAGGTTACGCAGCAGCTGGAGTACAGAAGTCACTAGAACAAGTGAGTGCTAAGACCTAGAGATGAGCCATTTTTCATAAGAGCTGGAATTTGCACTTAGCAGTGCTAATCCTATCAGACATCTCCATGCACAATCTTCCTGCTTGATGATGTAAAATTAAGTCTCATTCGCTTTTGCAGTAATGAAACCAATTATGCCTACTTTGAACATATTACAGTTCAAAATTATCTGTTTAAATCTTGGAACTTTGCTACCATGCTTCACAAAGTGTAGGTGTGGGCAAAACCTGCAACCAGCTCTGTCTTGCCTGACCAGATATTTGCATAGTTGCCAACAAGAGCAGCTGTGATTCCTCAGGAACCTCCTGAGAATGCACCTTATCTTCTCTCTCATCTTAAATATCATTCTAGGAATCTTCTGCTGGCATCAACCCTGCAGTGAAGCAGACTACACACAGTTTTCACAGAGCTCATCTGAGTGTCTCATAAAGTTACAGAGTGGTTTAGATTGGGAGGGACCCTAAAGACCAAATTGTTGCATCCCCTGCCATGGGAACACCTTCCACCAGATCAGGTTGCTCCAGTCCCCAGCCAACCCCGCTCTGTCTTGTTTCCTTTCTTAGTAATGACAAAACACTGAGTTTTGTGCCCCTTACCCTCTATTTCCCCAGGAGGAGATGTTTCAGATCAACAAAGCTGTCATATTTATGTAAACTTTTCTTTATATCTTGGATAAGCTCCCGTTCTCAACACCATTTCAGGTTTCCCTTAATAAAGTTGACTCCTCCCTATGTGAGCAAACAGCTTATTTGTTGAATATTACAACCTCACCAGTGCCCCACTATTGCTGACACATCTAGGCTTGCTGAAATCTTCATGATGTTTCCACAGCACCATTTCTTGTAATTATTTTTATTAGCTTCATCACATTACACCACTAAAAATCTCATCCCCATGCTAGCAGCCTTTACCTATGTGTATATTTCCAGGGACAGATTAAATAAAATAAATAAAGGCTTGTGTGCTTTATTTCAGTATTGTAATTACCTTCAAAACAACATTATGGACCTATCACACAATGGCTTATTATTAACACTAATTTTTGGGTCTTGGGAATAAATAGTATTTGGATAGAAATTAAATGGGTATTTGCAGTATATTAAGGCATGTAATTTACCTCAAATGCCCATCATACTGTTTTTGTAAACAGATAAAGGTTTTATTGCCGGTTTCCAAGTCTCAACTTGACCCTTGTGGGGCCTCTTCTATTTTCTAATCACAGAAAAATACATTAGAGTGCTAAGCCATGAACATGCTATATTTTCTGCTTGTAAGACAGTACCTGGTGTATTGGTAGTGCAATTTCATCCACACATCCAAAAACATTTTAGTAAGCTGAAGAGGGCTCCTACAGAGATTCGGAAACACTACAATGACTAGCCTAAGATCACACAGAAAACTAATGGCAGAGATGTGAAGAGAATGGATCCAAAGTGACTGAAACATGCTTTAGATCACTGTAAATTTTCTGAAAGAAAAGGTAAGAAATTCCAGCCTAAAAGGTAAATTCTCTAGAGGAAAACTATTTTTGTAAACTAGGAAAAGAAAATTAAAGTTGTCAAATATAAATACAAAATACTATAATTAGTGTGACAATATAATTAGATCACTGGGTGGAAAGAGGTTCTTAATTCACAGCTTGTTTAAATACATGTCACAACAATAGGTTCTTGGAAGCTACTGATGTGCAATTAAAGTTCCTGTTATTTACCAGGAAATGCTAACTGCTGAAAAGAAGAAATAATAATCATTTTTGCATGTAGGGACTAGTCTAATGGAAAAAAAAAACCAAACCAACCTTGTTGCCTTTTTATGCATTTTCTGGTCTTTTTAATTTCAACTTTGCCTGCATGCAACTCTCTCAGAAAATATTCATGACAGAAATCCCCACAGTGTTGTCACAAATGCTTGTGTCAGTAACACTACCACAAAGCTAAACTAAACAGTACGAGTTTTATTTATTTTTAAAATCACTATCTAAACTTTTTAGTAGCAATATGTAGTAGCTGCAAACATCAGTATGACTGCTAATGTTTTCCAAATATATAGAACACATGCAAATATCTAATTAGGAAAAACATGCTCTAATAGTTACTTCTATCTCTTTTAAAATGAAACACAAAAACAAATAGATTTTTCACATATATATATATGTATATATACATGTGTGTGTGTGTGTGTATATATATCTCTATATATATCTAAATACACATTTGGGAAAAAAACAAACACTGAAAGCTCATGCCACACACACCCATTCACACTGTTGTGGTTTAATGAGTTACAGGCTTCCAGGAACCTGATTCAACTCTCTGCCAAAGACCCTCACTCACTACATGTCATGAGACCTGAGTAACAAAGTTCTCTCCTGTGCTTTGGTGCCAGCTTGGGCACCTTTGCTCAAAGTGGGGGTTTAACAAGCATCCTATCCTCCTCCAAAGAAAGGAGCGGGATGAGAAAGCAGTATGCCATCAGACCAGGACCACAGAGAGTTGCAGCAAGAGGGAGGAAGAATAGAGATCATTCTACAGATATCCCTTTCAAACAAGATCATTGGTATTCCCAGCTTTTTACCCCAAATTTCCCTCTTCCCCTTAGTTTGGGTATGTTTCTCCTACCAGTGGTCCCCTAGGTTCCCATGTTCCTCCTAGCTCTTGAGCTCTGGTATTCAAAAGCCCTTTTTCTGTTTGTATTTTCTCTCTTCTTCCTTTTTCCTCCTCCACTCCTACACTTCCAGCCTCCTTGGGTTTGCTTCCCAAGACCTTTGATTCTGCTTATTGTGGCTGTGTAAATTTTGGGTACTTCCATCAAAATCACTCAGCTCCAGTAAGGGCAGGGGAACCAATATCACAGTCCCACTGCAGCTGAGAGAAGAAGACAGGCCTGTGATAGGGACCACATTTCGGTTTCCTCCCTCATTTGTGTTCTCACTCAGCTCTTTTTTTCCTAACATAAGCACTTTGCAAACCTGAGGAAAGCAAAGAAAACAGTTTATCCATGACCTTCAAGAGCAGCAAGGAAGAGTGAGAGGACTGCTCTTACAGTCGGTATGGAGAGCCCTCTTTGCTCTCCATTGCTCCAGGGTATTCCAGTTTGGCTCCAAGGCTGGAGGCTATCAGCCCTGGCCAAAGGCCACTATTTCTCTAATAGCCTGCACAACTGAAAACGATTTAATCCTTCCTCCAGCTTTGCCCCCAGTATTGCCTCCCACATCCTCCCCTTTCCCCTTTGCTACTTTCACATTTCATAGTCACCTTCCTAAAAGGCCCATGAAAATATTATGCTGCACTTCACTACATTTAGTTAACTGTAAAATAATAATAATAAAAAACCCTAAAAGATTTGAAGGTATTTTTAAGATAATTTAAATATAGGACTCTTTTCATCTAGCTATCACTGCAGTAATATAAATGAAGCAAATTAATTTTAATGCTCCAAGGTACTGATTCTGTGTCACTGTCACTGACAGGATCCAACTAGACTTTATGAGATGGCATTTGACTTTATGGAAGTGAGCACTATGCACGCATTTACAATTTTACAGGGACTTTAAGCTGTCATGCTGAAAAATGTTTATAAAACATTAATCAAAAAATGCCTCTTTAATACAATGCATTGTCTGAAAGATGTTAGAAGGCACATATTGTAAATGGATTCTTTTTCTGACTAAAGTAATTTCTACCAAAAGCCTTTCCCCACTGCTATACAAGTACACAGTGTGGAGAGATAAAGAGCACTTTCTCAGCACATTACTACCTGATCCAAACACTTGGGAAATCACTAATGTACAGCATGCCATATTTCCATGTCACACATGACACATTTGTCTAAAATTACCCAACAGAGTTTGACATTGCAGCATATTCCTTAGCAGAGCTTTCAACTGACATCTGCCAAGTAAGAACTTCAAGTAGGAGCTTTCTTCTTCTAACAAGCAAGTAAGAGTTTTCTTTTATCCTATACCCATGATGGAAGTGATAAAACAGTAAGTACTGGAAATCAGGGATTTTTTTCTATTTTAATATGTTTATTTTATGCTCGCTGGATGTGTAAGCTCCCCTTAAAGCACTGTTTCATCATTTGCTGTTTTCTATCACATTGCAATGGGTTCAGAGAACTTAATAGAACATTTTTATTACCACTGAAACACAGGCCATTATCTCTCACACCCAAAGCAGAATTATTGCTAGTGCTCCACTTGCATACTTCACTGTATAGGTTTTTTTCCCTTCAGTGTCTTCATAACAAACAATTTATCCTAAAACTTTATTGCTTACATTACTGAAATACATTCCACATCACAAAATTCTGCAGCATTTCTTCTCAGGGAAAGAGATTTGGGGCAAAACAAAGAGGTCATCCTAGGCCTATCACACCATCAGGCATTCAGGAATCAGAATGCCGAAGAACCCTCACAAAGAGGCAGTGGAAATACTTGGAGGAAAAGCCTTAGCCTCTAAATTTTCACCTCTCCCTTGTATTTGTCAATGCATTTCAGAACCCTCAATTGCCACAATCTTCAAGTGTAACACACAAAATGAATCAAGTGTATGATGGTAGCTTCTCTAACACTCTCCATGGTACTCTCCTTCTGAAGGATCCTCTCAGGGATTGATGTGAAAGGCACATTATTGGCCAAATAGCTATTTCTTTTTTCGGCTGAGAAAAGGCCTGTGAAGAGGCACCTAAATTGCACTGAACCACTCCCAAGCTGCCAGAGCAGGGGGTTCTGAATTTATGCTGCAAAGACAGTGCCAAATGAGCACCTGAAATTTTACTGCCAAGTTTCAGAATAGCACTGCACAAAGCCCAGTGACTGCATGGTGGGAAAGGGTGATGAGATTCAGGCAGAGCCCAATTTAGAGAATTAGAAAAAAGTTGTTCATGCAGAGAGCTGCCAGAACAGCAAGATAATGCTCATCTCACTTGAAAATTTTCTTAAGGGTTTTTGTGATTCTGCCCAGGCAAATCATTGCTATGGTTAGTTTTGAGGAGACAGAAGGTCACACACCATGCCTGTCCTCAGTGAAGCCTAACCAGGGATAGATGTTTCTTGCCCTCATTCAGACTGTGTTATGACATACTGAGATCACGATAGAAGAAGATGCTTTTGAAAAATTAACTGGATTCTTTTTTCTACATTCATGCCCCCTCCAAAGCATACCCTGAATTCAAGTTAAATGCTTTTCCCTAAGGACCAGTTTCTTTCAGGCATGGGAATAGCTGAACAATACCTGACAACCTATAACAATACAAATATTTGTTTGCTAGTGAGAATTCCATGCCAGCCAAAGAAAGTACCTTCCAATGAAATATGAGATCACATTACATTGCAGGAACAATTGAACCTTTTCGCTTACATACATGCTGTATGAAGTCTTGTGCTTAAAATGTTCTCAGGGAAACAAAGACTTTTTTTTCAGTACATTTTCATATTTCAGGTCAGTGACAAGTGCAATGGAAAGCAAAAACCAGGCTCAGGGACCGGTAAAAACTAACATCTGAGGAGGAGATTACACAAGGGACTTTGGGGCTTTAAAGGAATCTGTAAGAACTGCAGGGGAAAATCGCAAAACAGAGGCTGTTCTAACTCAGTTTGGAGGTCTGTGTGGACCCTAATCTTCAAAAACATTTCCACCTTCATCCCTCTCTTTGGGAAAGAACAATCCCCTTGCATTATGTAAAATGATTTACCTCTTTGCAAGACTAGAATTACTGGCAAGGCTCGGCCCTTAATCAGTGATATGGTCACATACTGGCCATACAGTTCTGCTGGGATGCAAGAATTTACACTGTGTTATAAGAGACTGGACTGGTCTAATATTTAAGGAAAGGAGAAAGAGGATTTTCCTTTTGCTATAATTCTAACAAGAATCAAAAAAAACCCCAAAAAACTAATATGTTTTGAATGTTTTCACTAATTCTTTTTCTTCAGGTAACTGGCTCACTATACTCATACAGAAATCAGTAATTCAAGTGCAATGTAAGTACAGTTACCACAGAACAGCACATCTTTATACTATCAAAGTTTTAAGTAACTAAAACTGTAAAAGCTGGGGAGAAGAGCAAGAAAGTACAGTTTGTCTATTTCTAGGGTTTCAACGGGTGCATTCAGATTGAAAGTGATGTTTAATGAACAACATAGGCAATCTCACCAGCTGCTAACAATGAAACATTTAACACCAACAACTGAAGACTGGTGCCTGAGACTCCAAAACACCTCCACCTGGCCAACAATATGGCAGTAGCAATTAGTTAACAGGGAATTCAAGAATGATTTGAGCCACCACAAGTCATATTTCATACCTGATTTATCCTTAATTTGGCACCACAATGTGGACATAGCAATTTTGTAAGCCCATAGTCACACTTCAGTGTTTTTTTGTTGCTTGGATATCAGCTCACTTTTCATACATATCCCCTACTCAAAGCAGAGGTAACAAATTGATAATGAATTACAAATTTGTTATCAATAACTAAGCTACAAAGTTAAAATGAACAGAATTCAAACACTTTTTAAAGGTTTAGTAGCTAAAATCTACTAATGAAAGGAATTCTGAACAAAGAGATTAACAAGTGTTGTAAAACCATAAAGTTGAGATTTGATTCATTTGATTATTTCTTTGAACATTACTGCCCTTCCACATACAGCTGAGACTAAGATTTCACAACTTCAAAGTTTTGATTATATGGATTTCATTTACACATATTATTTAAAAAACCATTAAAAACATTCTTTAGTTATTATATTTGTAAACACAGGCAGGAAAGGATTATGCTCCAACCTGTTCATACTATCTTTTAATTAGATTTTTTTGAAAGCTTTTCTCTGCCTGTAACTTTGATGCCAAGGAAAACAAGATACACAAATTTATTATAAATAGTAAACAAAGAAACCCCTTCTTTTCTTAAAAGAAAAAAAAATATAATCTTTCCTTTCTTCATCTAATTTCTGTGGCCAAGAAAAGAATATATGAGACCAGAAAACCTTACTGTTCTGTTTAGAAAGCCATTTTGAGAAACAGCTCTCTACACCTTGAGATACTATGGGATACTATTTCCTGTTCTAAAACTCTGTGGACTAGAGTCATGTGCTTGCAGTGGTCATGGCAGCTTTTAGAGCTGGATCCCTCTTCCAGACTCCCAAACTATCCTGCAATAGGAGATTTCTAAATTTTGCTGCTGCTGCTGTTGATTTTTCACATCTTTGCACCCACTGCTTTAGAAGTGTCTGGAGTCAGCAGCTCAGACTGGCTGCCAGAAGGTGCAATGAGAGCAGCAAATGTAGATGCAAGTCTCTCAGGGAGACTCAACATCATCTTCAATACTCACCAGCTTTAGTATGGGTGACACTTGTAGCCTCTGCCAGCTTGAGGTAAAAAAAAATCTTGAGTCATGTCCAAACATGGATCTTCCCAAGGGTAACCTGTCAGCTGTCTGCTGAATATAATGTAGTTTCTTAAAGTAGGTAAATTAACTTAACTGTTTTTGGTGGGGAGGGAGAGCTCCTGTGTCATTATCATTTTACAGATGGATATGTGTGTTTACTTTTTTTTTATTTCATTATAAAGAGGTATGAGCTTGCTGTCATTAAAAACCTGCAATCTGGTTTTTAGTGTCTGATCCAATTACGTGTGCTTCTGGAAAGACACACAACCAAATAAATAATTGGAGAGGTGCAACTCTGAAATGACAATTGTTATTCATCGATCTCTTTCTGCAAGTCGAGATTGAGAGATGTAAACTTCAAGTGAATGAGATCTCCTGGGTGAGATTCTTCAGTTCAAACACAGTAAACAACTGTTGTCCTCTGATGCACATTTTAGTACTGCTGCAGGCAAACTTTCTAAATATTAATAAAAAACCTATACAGATGAAAAGGAAGCCCTGGGAGCTGGTACAGAATTTCTTGCCACATTCGAGGTCTAATCAAAGAAACATACGTTTCAGGTCAGAAAGGAAAGGAGATTCCCTAATTCATTCTGGTATTTCCCCTTCTGGAATCACAGAGAGGTCAAAATTGACTAAACTGCAACAGATTAAATATACTAGACTGCGTATCTGATAACTGTGGTTAAAAACCCCAAGGGAGAGCCAGGTATTCTGTGCCCAAAAGTCACCATAACTCACTGGACTATGCCATTTCCTATTGTCACAGACTGGCCTGCCAGCACATTTCCCTCTGCAAAGTTCAGGCCCTGGGGATGCTCTGGTCTCAAGGAGGCAAAAGGCGAGCATGGCCAGTCACATATGAGCAACAAGGGACACTGAGAGAGATGTTCTGGCACAGATGATCCCAGTGACCACAGCCTACCCAAAACTGTCAGTTTGACTTCCTGTGAAGATGGTACCCCCATGTGAGGGGTGGCCTAAGTATGACAGAAATGTTTACAGGTGCAAGATGGCATCTCACCTCGGGGGGATTGGTATGTGCAAGCAGGAAACACTCCCCCTAGCCCGAGTTACAGAAATCTTCTCTTGATATTTCTGCTTGCTAATACTCTGAGATATATAAACATATCTATATAAAATATTATATCTATCTATCTATCTGCATATATCCATGGTTTTGTAGCTGTACTGGAAACAGTGTAGTGAGAAAGAAGATATGCCAATTACTTGGCAATAACCTGACTGATAATACCTGTTGGTAAGAACCAAATATTGGCTCCAGAAGACTGCCAAGCTAGGAAATATGATCCACCTGCCTATAAAGGAAAGATGCTAACATGAGAAAAGTGCAGTAGATCAAGATGCTTCTATTTCATGTAACACAAATCCCTTAGTTCTTATTTTGCAGAGACAGAGAGGAGAATCACAGAGTTGAGGAAAAAGCCCAGACAATCACTTGCTGTTCCTTCCAAGCAAATGCTGGGCAAAGACTGAAGTGATGAGAAAAAGATTTCATTTTGGCCCAAAGAATCACCCTATCAAAACTAAAAAAAGGTTCTAGCAGTCACTAAATCCACTCCTGAGGGAACTCAGAAGCAGAAATGGAAGAGTTCCTAACTCTCTGGGCAGTAGTAAGGGGTCCAGACACAGCCTTTAGAAGACACTCATTCTTGGAAGCATTCTCCTCCCATCAGCTTCCCTTCTGCCCCCAGGGACAGCACCCATCAGTTTTGGGCAGAGGAGTAGCCAGATCATTTTTACTTACATCACCCTATCAGACACCTGGGGAAGGAATGAGACTAAAAGTCTGTAAAAGACACAAATGCAAATTCAAGCACTAACAACACCAAGAAGTATGACAGGATGTAGTAACATCTCCTGTCCAACCCTCATGGGAAAATTTTGAAAGTAAAAAACAGCATCAAAAGTCTCACTCCTGAAAACTTTCAGAGAGCAATTAACCAGATTATTTTCTATATCTTTATATGAAAGGCAGAGTACCTTGATGAATAACTGCCTTAGAGGAAAGTTCTCTGCCAGGAGCAGAGAAAAACCACTACACTCCAAAAATACCAGAGAACAGCCTGAATACTCGCTTAGGGCAATGCACATGATTTTGCCATCTTACCTTTCTGTTACAGAATGATTAAGAGATGCCTCCTTTTTAACATCATCTACCTTTTATCTTAACACAGGTTAGAACATTTTGCAATTTTTCTATTTAAAGGAGAAAGGTAATTATCACCACACAAAAAGGAGAGCCTGTGCTTAATTAGTCCAGCATTTCAATATATTATTTATCCTGAAAAATTTTATAACGGATTTTCTGTAGGAAGCATGAGCAAACTATAGACACCTGGGAGCAGATTGGAGCTATATGTGATCATGATGCACTCTGTCACACTATGCAGCTGGGGAGCTCAGGGAAAGGCAGGGGCTGATTAATCCACAGCCTGGATGATCCCGTTGCAGACAATTGAGTTATCTCTGAATCTACTTGTGCACTACATCAGGCTTTTAAGAATTGTTCAAGCACAGACCATGAGTTCCGTACTCGTGCAGTAAGAAGCTGAGTATTTAAAAAATAAATTTGAATTAAATTAAAACAATTGAAAAGAAAGTTGGTGTTTTGGCTTTTGTTTCTAGAATGAACTCTATTCTTGCCTGAAAGTATTTGGTGGGCTAGAAACTTTGAATGTATTACTTGAAGGGCTTCATGGTGAAAGAACTGCTACTACTGAATCCAAATGAGGAAAAATACACTCTCCATCACAAAAAATACCCTGGATTTATTACTAGGTAGGGTTACTTTTATAGGTTTTTTTTTACCAATCTGCTGTTCATCATACCTCCAGTATTAATATTTGCCCTTGTGGTAGGCAAAATAGGTAGCATTACTTTGATTTTTGCTGATAAAATAATTTTACATAGTAAATACCAAGAACTAAAGCAAATACATATTTTTTGACAACCCTGCATTTTCCTTTCAGAGTTTTAACTTCTAGCTAGCAATTCACTCTCTGAAAAAAATAAAATTATGTTCTGTATTTGGCTGAAACTTTTGTGTAAGTGCAAGCAACAACTGCACTATTTTTTTAAATGAGCCACAGTGATAGCTTTGCACTTCCTTGAGGCCTCTTCTCTTCTCACTGAATGAACTCCAGGGAATGGCATCATGTCGGGCTTTCCAGATGGATTATGTGAAGCCATAGCTCAATGTCATTTTCAATAGCAAGGCTCATAATTAAAGGTCAAATAGTCACTTCATCTGCAATCAATCAATAGAAGAAGTACTAATACTAAGTACTAATCAATCAATGGCAAATGCACTAATAAAAGCCATGCATCAAATGTCTGCATATGTGTGTGCTCACATGTACCATGCATATATGTGAGCAGGGAGAAGGAGAGAAAGAGAACAAAGTGGGGGTGAAAATGCCAGAGGCCATTGTGGAAACTATATTTATCTTGGCTCCTTGCAGGTTTATATCCTGCTTCACTCATTAGGAGAAATACAAATAAACACTGGTTTCTCTGCATATGTGATGCCCTGTATTCAAAACCCTGCCGAAGCACTCACCTCTTCACAGAGGTACCAGCTTGTGCTCCTAACTAAGGAACACAAAGGCACCTACCCTGTGTAATTTGTCCTTACACAAACACGCTCTGCACTCTGATCTTTGAGACAAAAAGTGTGTCAACTGTTCTGTCTACAAAATAAAACCCAGCATATGGGAACGGCACTCATCTCCGTGCAGAGCAAGCACTTATTCATGGATGCAACAGTGGAAGTGGCAGTTGGCCTCATGAGCATGCACTGCATGGGAATTAGTCGGTTTCATAATATGGTGTGGGAGAAAGTGACTTACAAAAGTCTTCTCATGCCTCTCCTATTACCACTTCTAAAGCTTTAAAGCTGTCAGCTCTTCTCCCACTTTAGTCGGTGCCATTCTAAGCTCCCCAGGGAATGGGCCAGACGTACCTATTTGGAGTTTCACCTGCCAAGCTGAGAGAAATCAGTTTCAAAACGAAAGAACAAGTGTTGGGGGGTCATTTATACACTGCCACTGGAATCTTGAAGACAAACAAAGCAGAGCTGTACAATGGATGTGAAATGAGAGCATGAGCCGTGTTTGTGCTTTCAGGCACTACAATGACAGAGGGAGAAGGAAAAGCTCTCTCCACCATAAGCGAGCAGAAGATCTCTTGTTGCATGGTTTATAGTCAACACCTATGGACAAGTAGCAATGTGCCAGAACAGCAAAAGAGTAAGGGCCAAAATGCCTGTGTCTGTCTTGTTTCTGTTAAGATCAGGGTGGACAGGGAAAGATTTAAGTGTCATTCAGAAACAGCTAATCCTTAAAAACAAATTAGATCCACTCTGCTCCCACCTTCACTGAAGGAAAAAATGCCACCTGCTCTGGTTAACATTCCTGTTTACATCCTCAGCTCAGGAGCATGCCTCATCACACCCTGGCTTTGTAAAACCCAATACTCCTTATTTTCACACAGATTGGTTTTTATACAGCTCCACCTTATCTGGAACTGGTACTAACACCAAACAAAATAAAATAACAATGGTCCCCACACCAGCCCGCTGGAAGCTGATACACAGCAGGCACACCTGGACACACATGGAGCAGGGGTGCACACAAGAGCAGCAGACACCTCAGGCTTACCAAGGACAGTCTCCCAGAGGACTGCGAAAAGGAGCATTTCCCCATACCTCTTCCAGGATGACTGGAAAGCAGTCTGTCCTGAAGCTGCCAAACAGAACAGTCCCTAGCTGAGACACAGCCCCGCAGTACTGTGTTCCACCATCTACCTGTTCCATTTCAACTTGCACACTGAGATATGGGATGGCTGGGCTAGGGAAAAAGAAGTAATTATGGCTGGGGAGAAGCTGCAGGAGTCCTTGAAGCCAAGATGGCCAAAGTATTTTTGCTGGTGTACGCAGGCAAAGAAAGCTGCAGAACACAAAAGCTGGCTCATGAGACTGTGCTAATATGAGCAGTAACTCGGAATTGGGAAAATGTGAGCCAAAAGGTCAAGGGAGCTAGGAGCCTCAAACTAAGTTCTTCTAAAAAAGAAAATAAAATAAAAAATTGAGAGTGTAGTAGCAGAAGAAAACTGAACTGACTCAGCTGTGTGCACAGTCAGGTCAAGACAGGCTGCATAAGGATGCTCGGTAGAGTGAGTAAAAGAAATGAACAGTCCTCATTTTTTGGGGGGTGATGGTAAGTTCCTTTACGACTTAAATATTTAAAAAGGCTTTGTGCTTATTTTCTTAGTGTCATGGCAAGCTGGCAGAGATATTCAACAGAGCATATATAAAACTATTCTCACTGGGGAGAGAAGGGGAAACTTGCACATTTGTGCTGTTAAACACAACCAGGTTCTCCAGCTTTTCTTCTGTAGTATCACAGTTGTGCCCTAAGTTCATACACACACCCAAATAGCAAGCACAGTGGTGTGCTATGACTTATGTGTGCACTTGCTTTCTACAAACACAAGCGTAGCTGTCCTGGGTGCAAGCTCATTTATTAGTCCAAGCTCAGTTTCACAGAACATTCAGCTGGAAAAGACCAATGTCATTTAATCTATGTTCTGCTCCAAGGCAGGATCAACTCTAGCTACTTAATTCCCATCTGAGGCTTGTCTACAATGATAGGAGATTAAAGACATCAATAGGCAACATATTCCAAAGCTAAACTGTTTTGCACTAGACAGGTTTCCCTGATTGCTAGCCTAAATCATCATCACTGTAACAAAGTCCTGCCCTTTACAAAGTCCACTGTGGCAGAGTTGCTTTCTTCCTTCTTTGCATCAACCTTTTATGCATTTGAAGATCACTACAGTATTTCAGTTACCTTCTCTCAACAATCCCAGCTGCTTCAATCTACCTCTGGGGTCACATTTTTGAGGTCTATTATCATTCATGGCACTCTCCCTCTGATCTCTTTTCAGTTAGTCCACATAATTTTTGAATTGTGAGCCCAAAACATTCTGCAAGTATCAAAAGCCACAACACCCTCAAGCCGTACAACTATTGCTACTTCTCTGCAACCCACAGGACCCAATGCAAAAGGAAATTAGGTTAGTTTAGTATGCTATATATTTGACAAAGCTATGGGGCTGTTACTCATTTCCTTGTTCTTCCTACACTGTTAAAATAATTTATTTCATTACTTGGTTCAGTAGGTTTCTACAAAATGAAGTTAAACTCACTGATCTATAATTCCTCATCCTCTCCTCGTCTCCACTGTAAAAAGAGACATTATGTTTGACTTTTTCTTGTCTTCCAGGAACTCCTCCACTTCCCACAGACTTTGAAAGGCACTTGCTAACAGTTCTGTAGCACAGGCCTGGCTGAAGCAAAGAAGCCTGAGGTGAGTTTTGCTGTATCAAACTGACTCGGAAAACATCTCACAACTAAGTCCCAACTTGTTCCTCCTCCTCTGTTTCAGGCTGAGTTCTTACCTTTGTTATTGACACTAGCTGTGTTTCTCTTTGACAGATACACTTTTGAAAAGAGTCAGATATTCAGTCATATATGCTTTACCAAACATCAGTTTTTATAGTCTGAAAACAGTCCAGTTGTGTCCCTGACTGAACATAATGGATGAACCAGTAGCACATCGCTGTAAGCGTTTCTGATTTAACAGTATTTTGTGAATATCCATCAGAACATCTTATTATCACTGTGAGGTCATAAGTGACAAATATCTCTATGATGTTTTGATAAATGAATTCTAAGAAATAAAGCTATCCAAAGTATCTGCAGACTAAAACACATACTTTGTGCTCATGTTAAGCAAAAGAGTATTGTCTGTTTGTGATTTCTCAATACACCACGTCCTTTGATTTTCACTTGTAAACCCCAGCTTTTAGATGCAAGATTTTACTGTCAAACTGGGCAGATGCACCTTGAAATCTCCTCAGAAACAAACCTGAAATTTTATCAGTATTGGGTTAGGCAACAGAACAGAATAAGAACGGAAAGAAAAATTCAGCTTTCCATAAATCAGGTGCTCTTACTCTACAACCACTAAAATCTCAGCTGAGAAGATTGTGTTCTCTGCCCTGTAGGAAGCATTTATTTAATCTGTGCAAGAATATTATCCTACTGTTAGTATCATACTGGTAGCATTACTTGCCGCACTAAAACCAAAACCATAAAAGCAGAAAAACCAGCAACTAAACCAATTTGTTTTTTAAACACAGCAGGGTATGAACGCTACTGTTGTGTTGCTCACAAGCTTATCTCCTGACTTACCCAAGGTGAGGGATTTATGTGTGGAACAGAAAACGATAGCCACTGTGTCTGCTGGTGTGAAAGTAGAGTTATTCCTGGAAAACAAAGGAGTTTTAATAACCTCTGATAGCAAAAACTTTCTTAAAACAGCATCTATCAAATATATTACTTTGAGGATCCATATGCACGTTCACATCACTTTGATCAGTCTAGTGATAGAAGTAATTCTACCCATAAATGCACAGCAGTGTTTGATTTATTTTTTTTTTAGCAGAATTGTTTCTCTGTTGTGGCAAGCTCTCTAATGAATATACTCCCATGTGAAGGATAGGAATTTTGAAGACATGGTGTGTAGGACAGAACTTTATTCCAGCCAAGGTCATTTTCTCAAACATGCAAAAATATCATAGCAGTGGCCACTTGCCTCCACAAAAGAAGAGAGAATGACCTATGATTTCTTTTGCTAGTATGGACTAGTAACAAAATGCTCAGTTTGGACAATATACTGAGTCTATGCTAAGGAGCTAGCTTCCACTTCAGAGAAAAATTGCATTTAAGGGTTTACACATTGGGACTAAGGCCAGGAGGGGTGGGAAAATTATCTATATATAGAGATATGACTGGCCAATGGATAACCCTTTGGTCCAAATTAGGAGCAATTTTATGAGATTCTAAATATTCACCATACTGAGTTGGTTACTGCTTAAGGAATTTACATTTCATAGTTGGGGCATATCTGCCCCCCAGTTAGATCCAGCAGTTCAGAAGTTCTTTAGAAATGCCTTTTAAGGGCAGAATATAATCTTGTCACAGAGAAATTTTCTTGTGGCACTAAGAAAAGCCTAAGTAGTTCTAAGACACTGTACCCTTCTTTGTGATTCTCCCTTATGGGTATTGTATAATTTATATAAAGCATATGTCTGGAGTCTGCTATATTTTGGCACTCCCCATTCAGCAGAGTGCTGCTAAAACAAATACTCTAGTAATCCTAAGTGAGAGGACAACTGTGGCTACTCCAACCAGCTCCAGTGATGCCCTGAGTCACTGGCTAACACCATTCTCACAGTTCAATTTTTTGAGAAGTGAATACACAGCTGTCCTTCCTGGTCGGTATTTTAAAAAAGAAAAAAAAAAGCAAGCTCTACCAAACATTAGTTCAGGACGACTGTCTTTTAAGAATCACCATATAAATGTAACAAATTTGACATATATAGAGAAGAGTGAATTGCCAGGCCAGCAAATGTATCTTGAGATGTAAAAAGTCAAACTGAGTTCTCTCTCTCATATGTCATCAGCATGTCTGCAGGGCAAATTATACCTTCAGTGACATCTGTGCAAATCCATTTTTTTTCAGTGGATGAGGTATAGCAGTGATTGATTGAGATTTAACAACTCTGTAATTAACACACAAGAAAGGACAGAATTCAGGTCCTGCTCTCTTAGCCTGTGAAACTCTAACAGAGAAAATGCAGTAAGGACAGTATGAAATACCAAAATGAGGTCACCCCTATTCAGAAACCTGCCTTTACACATTTGCATTAACTTTATCACCCAAACCAAAGATATCACACAAAAAAAAAATATTCAAAGGTTGTGATTCAGCACATTCAATTACCTTGTGGAGAAGAGGAAAGTCAAAAACATGAAGCTCATCTGAACAGAAAATACTGAAAAAGAAACAAGTGAAATTTAGATCACAAGTGCAATTGCTGCGTACATGCCTTTTGTCCCCATATTACAAGTCAGAAACTAGGCTGGACCAAGTCTATCCAGAGAAATCCACTGACAGACAACCTTTAAAGACTGCCTGGATGAACAATACAAATCATTATATCCAGGGAAGCTAAAATTAATGTTATGGCTACACAAGTTCTTCCTGGGGTAACTCCTCTGAATCAAGTATTTCTTGACATGATGAATGGCAGGAAATAGTGCATATACTGCACATCTCTTTGCACAAGAGTTTTGCTTTGCTTACTGGGTTGACAACATAAAATCTGGCACACACACTCCAGTTGCTGAGCATTTAGACTTCCTATTTTACAGGAGAAAGCACAGTGTGTAAGCATTATGCAAATAAATATTTTCAACCCTGGCTATATTAATCATGATCACATATAGGGAGAGGAAGAGAAGATCATTGTAGATATTTGAATTCTCTCTGAGACAAAGGCTAATTCCTGGAGTGGGCAGTGTGTGTCAGACATTTCCTTCAAGCTCAGTCAGCTCTGTGAGTGTGGGTAGTTGTGAGCATCCCGAGGGGAGCTCTCCTCTCTGCCAGCTCTGCTGACACCCACAGGGGCTCTGGGGGGTGCAGAGCCCACCCTGGGACTGCACAGAGGTGGGGAGAAGCTGGTGGCTTCCCCATGAGTAGCTGCAGAGACTGAGCGTCACCCCAGAGCACGGGGACTCCCCACAAGGCTGGAGGAGAAACCCCACAATCTGCACAGCCCTTTTCTGAGTTTTTGTGCTACAGGGAAAAGGCTTTTACTTGCAGTAGAATCTGGGATGGGTCCTCTCCCTCTTCCTTGCAGAACTTGTGAATGCAATAAGGCTGCCATGCCCCATAGGGTAGTGCAAGTCAAGACAATACGTTTGATTTTGACCCCAGTTTACAACTGGGAAACATGGCAGGGATATTAGCTATTACCAGCGACATTTTCTATTCTCTTACATACGTTTCCTAGAATGTGTAAATGTCACCACAGCATGCACTTAATTCCTCCTTCATGAACTAAGGGAGCAATCCATTGTTCCTGAATTACAATTTTTCTCCAACTAAGTACATTAATTTAATATGCACAGAAAAAAACAATCCCTTAATACCCATAATTCTGTAAAGCAATAAACATGTGTTGCTACCAATTATTACTTGTGAATATTTTGCTGTGGCTAGAACAATAGCATAAAAATTACATAAAAACATTAATCAGCAGAATAACAAATGCAGTTTTATCTTAAACTCCTTGTGCTAATTTCACTTCCTAATGTAACACATGCAATGTAATACATGCATCCAGCCAACACATCCAATGGTGATAAAGAAACTTTTTCTAGAATACAATATGCATGCCCATCTCTAAAATTTCCTTGGTTTTTGGTTTTATAAATATTCCAGAAAAAACCCCAACCAATTGTCTAACACATTCCAAGCAGTTCCAATGCTTATGTTAATATTCTTACTAAGAAATTCCAGTTATGCACACCGGCAATGAAAATGTATATATAATTTTCATTGTATTGCACAGCAAATATATGTTTCATTCAGCACAAGTACAGAGCTGTCTTGAAAAGATATAAAGGCCAAGCAAGGCAACAGAAGCAAATGCTCTACATCAGCTGTTCTAAGAAGAATATGTCTTTTTAACTAAAAAAGAACCTTTTTTTTCAAAGTAGTGGTCAGCACAGTAACATAAAATTACTTCAGTGTGAGTTTCTCTGCAGAGTTGAAAATCTCTGCATCATTCTTTTTTGCTGACAGCTCTGCACTGATTTAAGTGCACGGTCCTTCTCACGTGCCAGTGCAAAAAGGTATTTATTCCATTTTGAAAAAAAGCTCCATAGCATTGCTTCCTACTTCTTTGCTTTCAGAATAGAACACTTACATAGTACCAGAAGCCTGTGTATTATTTTACACAGATATAGTGTTTCATAACAAAAAAAAAAAAAAAGCCACAATTAGGACAGGATTACAAACTGATGCACAAAGGGCAGGGACAAATTTCCTCCTGACTTTAGTAGAGGTTGAATTTGTAGAGGATACATTATTTCTGTTAGACAGAAGCATGTGCAAACATACACCTCAAGGTAGGATATGCACTGATTTCTTGAAATCCAACAGTTGGAGAGTATGAGATGTGATTTATACTGAAGTATACTGTAGTTACCTCTCCTCCATGCAAATTGAAACTCCTGTCTGTGGACAGTCTGAAGCAAGATGGGAATTCCCTGCTGGGAGAGGAGACAGTGCCTGTACACCACTGCCTTTCCCTGGGAGGGAGTGATCTGCAAGTGCTTCCAGCTGATGGCAAGGATACCAGCAGCCTATTCTCACATGTATGTTATTTAAGGCTGAATGACTAGAGTGCTTCTAAAACAAACTCCAAGAAATGCGCTCATCCACAGAAACAGATCAACACATTCAATCTCCCAACTAGTTTCTGGGTTTATAATATACTAAGGAAAAATAGCTTAAAAATCATAACAGTGCTTCTGAGTAACAGCTCAACCCCAAATCTTTCCTTGCTGTTTGGAATGCAACATCTGTGCATTTATGGCTGTTTAATAACAAAGAAGCCAAAACCAGAATGCCAATAAATGCTTGTAAATAATACTGTGCCCTCTTAGAAAGGAAGGACCACAAAACAACCTCAGGCACACCTAAATAGCAAGGTTCATCCCTCTCTAAATGCTTACTCCTAAAAGCATCCCTAAGAAGTTTGGTAATCTGGTGTTACCAGATGCTTTAGAAGCTCTAGGCCCATGGCAGTATCCCCACAGCTCCCCCAGTACATGTAGCTCATTACACACCTGAAACACAAAGAAAAGAGATGCTTTAGGGCTGAACTTACTTATGAACACGATTATAATCAAGCTAAATTTATCCAGGTCAATATTTGGATTGGCGAAAGTATCACAGAATGTTGTGTAGATGATCATCAGGAGCACACAGCTGCTGATAGCACCAAATGGAGGCTTCTTCCTTTCAAGCCAGTCCTTGATGTATCTTCGGACAATCTGAAACACAGAAACCAACAGGTTGCCTCTTTTCAAAGATGCAGGGAGCCAAGTTGGGCATCACAAAGTGAATCTGACAGCGGAAAGACACAAAGAGAAGAGAGTAATTTGGATGATGGCCACAGTGGATTTCAAAGCTTCCCTGCCACACAACTCTTCTTCTGGGGAATTTAACATTTGTAGTGCAACTTCCACTGGGCGTCCATAATGAGAGTATATTTTCAAGTACATTCAAATCCATCCTTAATCATGCCAAATGTTCTTTGCTAGCTGTCACTGAGACATGCCCATTAAGCCTCCCCAAAGTTTATCTCCTCTGCTGATACTAATGGATGTATGTAATTATCACAGTCCCCTTTGCATCAACAGACAATTCCAAGTGCAACTTTGGGAATCTTAAAAATCTGACATCTTCAGGAATTTCATGACGGTAGATAATCGAAAGTGATCCATGGAACATTTTAATATTTAAATAGCTAGCGATGCACCAGAAGTTTTTAATTAAATTATAACTCAAGCTTGAAAAGCAAAAGTGCATGTGTTGTGGGAGTTTAAATAATTCAAACTCTGAATATCTGGAGTTTTTGTAAATCCAAAGACAAATGCCATTTGCACGCTTTTAGAATACCAGAATTAACACACGAAAACAAGGAAACCTACTGTACTTAGTGGAACTTTTGCACTTTCAGGAAACAGAATATGAAGCTGTTTTTCAAGAATTTTTTAGAAACTACTATAAATTTTAAAGTAACCTCAACTTTCAAATTATGCTGAATACCACAGCACTAAGCCTCAGCAGATACAATGCATCTATTTTAGTCCTGCCTGGGGAGTTGCTTCTAGTTTTTCTGTTTACTTTATATGGTTTGAAAAAACTTTTTAAAGCTTTTATCGTACAGCTGCAACTTGTGTTAATTTTTCAGCAATCACATTATCTTGCCTAATTTCTCCTGAGGCCTCCTGATGTTCTCTGTTACCATACTCTTTTGGAAATCATAGCCTGGGATGCTGAAGCACTTCTGCCAGAGGGCTCCAAAGGTGTCTCATGACCTTCCCATAGTGGTACCATTAACAAACATCACCACCATTGGTTTAATAACACAGAAAGTCTTAGAGGTATTCAATAACAAGGCATCATCAGCAATGCTACCATAGGACCCTTTCACACAACAAATGCCAAAGCCATGGGATCAAACTCATGGCTCTCAGTTTTCCTCACTGTTTCCCAGCTTGTTTGCAAGTCTCTCAGCAGGGAAGTCCTGGAAGCAGCTATCCCAGTCACCACAGCAACGAGACTCCATCAGGGCACACACTAAAAATTTGGCACATGGGGTTCATGCCAAGCGAAGCAGGCTGAAGATCAAGACTTACCTCACAGCAGTTCTGGGCTTCCTGCTGATGAAAAATAACAGATTTACAGGAAAACAACTAAGGGAATGTTCAACGCCCCAGTGAAAACACTGAAATTTAAAATGCCACGCTTGCCAGATGTTAAAGAGAGAAAATAACTCCAAATATAAAGCCAAACTTCTGAAAGAGCTTTCAGTGCAGCTCGTTCAGCCACCTCCTTGCAAGCCACTGGGTTGGAGTAAGACACTGCATTGATGAAAGGGACACAAGAAAGCTGAGCGAAGACACACAGAGAGCAGTGTGATAGACTTTTAATGGGAAGTTCAGATTAGTCTAATTCTAAGCAAATTTGGGACTCTAATTATCAGAAGCAAAAAGCAAAGTCTTTCATTTCTATAGTGAGTAGATTTTTTTAAAGAAAGTTAAAAAAAAAAATCCTATTATCCCTTAAATTGTCACATTGGGGAAAAAGAAAACTACTTAAGGCCACCTATTAATTTATAGTCCTTCCAGAAGATTTATACTGAAAGTAATGAGATATTGAAAAAGAAAAGTGATGGTTCATTATGCCACAGTACAACTTATACTAGAAGTATTTAATACAAAAACTATCACCCTGTGCCTGTTAAGGGTCTAATTATAACAGACATAATAATAACTTTATACACATATTTATCCTTGACTGACATAGAAGAGAAAAAATAAAACATTTAAAAAATGAAATTGCAAGTATTTCCTCAGAATTTTCAGTTGAATGATAGCTTCTTTAAATACCCACCTCTGTCTAGTCTGGAATTTTTGTGAATCAACAACCATAAATATCAGTATAGCTTCTTACCGCACACTGTATTTTTAAAAAAATTACATAGTCAGACCCTGAAGAACTAAATTGTGGCTTCAGGAAATCATCTAATCAACCCAGTGTCATGCTAAATGTGCACAAAACAGACAAAATACATCTCCTCTAACACAGAACCCCACACATTTTGATCTTCTCACAAGGTTCAACATGCTCTGTAATTTCAGAGGTCAATTCAGCCTATAATCACTGATTCAAGGTAACCTAAATTCTTGTATAACTTGAGGGGAGAAATATAACCCTACAGAAACTCATGTCAGCTGATTCACTTTGACTGAAAAACAATTCATTTGTTATTCATGCCTGGCAGAGTTGCTTCAAGACAAGGATGCTTTGAAAGCCTTTTAATTCTTAACCCAATTCTATAACTTTTCAGGGTAAACACAGAACTACAAAAAAAATTGTGAATATTTGTAACGAAATAACGATAAATCCCACAAATACAATAAAGACAACATATATTCAGAGCCTGGGCTGAGATACTAGAGCTTCATCTGTCTGGAAATGCAGCAAAAGCCAACACAGTCATTTTTGAATGCTCATTTGAACCACTGGCACCCAAAATAGATGCATCACACTGATGGAAAAGAACAAAAAGGGGATGTATTGGGTTTGTGTGGCAAAGTTTGGTAGCGGGGAAGGCAACAGGGGTGGCTTCTGTGAGGGAGAAGCTGCCAGAAGCTTCCTTATGTCTGATGGAGCCAGTGGCAGCCGGCTCCAAGACAGCCCCATCCCCAGGCAAGGCTGAGCTCACCAGTGATGGTGGTAGTGATGAACTGTAAGGATTTTTGTGCAGATTCAAATGCCAGCCCCAAAGAGCAGGGAAAGGCCGACCCAGAGGTTGCACATGAAAGAACATGAAGGTGAATCCTCTCCTCAAACTGCGGTTTAGTGGAGAAAAGAGTGGGAGAGAAGTAAAACTTCGTAGTAGGTGATATTTTATAAATATCCTGCATGATGAAAGATGCTGATAAACTCATAGAAAAGTTAGACAATAAAAGAACATAAATATGTCCAGCAGGCAACCACCTCCTGAAGACTACATTCTGGCAATCTCCAAAGGTTTTGGAAAGGCATCAGCTCAAATTTGCTTCAAAACACAGTTTCAGGCTCAAACTTTCCTCTTGCCCAGGATTTAATTTTTAACAACAAAGGAATGTAATTACACTTGAATTAACAGTAGTGTCCCCATTTCAATTTTGTTCTTCTACCAGAACAGTTATATCCACAGTATTTTTCCTACAGACTGCTCAGTATCCTGCCATAACCTCCTTGTCTAAACACCACCCTCCCTAAGCAAATAGGCTCACTGCTCATGTGCTTATTTCACTTAACATCCCTGGGCAAAGAAACATGATCTGCTATTCCAGGAAAGCAGATAAATAATGTTCATCTGCTATTGGATCATACATGAAAATAGCAGAAGGTGTATTACAGAAAAACAATTCACTTTTCTAAGTGTACCTTCAAAACAGTCTCACTGTATGCCCAGTGAAATCTGTCAGGAAAATACAGCTAGACTGTTTCTACCTGTCTGCTCAAGTGCTGGACATACAAGATAAAAAATGCAATAAACAATGTAATTCATTAATGTTCATTATTAATTGAACTAAATAGGGCTAGGAGCTCTCTCCTCACCTTATATGGAATGGAATAATTTCTGACATTTGTCATACAGTATATCTTCTAAAAATTATCTAGATTTTTACCTTATTTGTTTATTAAACACAAGAAATGAAAAAAACCAAACCAAACTCAAACAACCCAAACCCAAGAAACCCCAAGGAAATGGATAGGAAGTCACCTGCTCTGTTTCCATGATACACAAGAGCATCTCTTGGTATTTACATCATTATGTAAAATAGATTTTTTCCTGATTCTACCATCTCTTTTGGACTGATTTCCTCTTTAACAGAATTGACAGTGGTTTTACTGCACTTTTGCTCCTTTTGTTTACCGTGTATTAGTATGTTCTTCTAAACACCTGGGAAAAACACCTGGGGCTTTACCATCTCAACGAAGAAACACAAGTCACCTTTTCCTTCTGTTGAAACACATGAGTAAACAAGCTGAAACTATGCTGGATTATCACCACATACCTAAATGCAGCAGTTACCTCTCTTAATTTGTCTTCTAAGCTAAGATTCCTGACACATTCTTAATTAACATTATTACTACTTATAGCAACAGACTTATGCAATGAAGTCTAAAATGCAAAATTTTCTTTTGAAAATATTTGATTCATGCTAGATATTTTCAACAGTCCAGTAATTTTTCCATATCTCTTCCTGTATTGTGATGGCAAACCAAGAAAGACAACTGCATGGAATACTGGCAACTACATCAGTGAAGCCTGTAAGACATGAAAGGTGAGAGAATTGGGAAGAAAATCAACTAAGATGACAGCAATTGTAAAAACTAATATAAAGAATCAGATCCTGGAATGAAAGAGAGATTAATTGGGTTAATCTCTCTTAATTAATTATTTGGGTTAATTAATTGGGAGAAATAAGATGCTAAGATGGAACATCCTTCGCAGGTTTTTACAGCATAGCCACCCTCCATTCTACAAGGTCTGCACTGCAGTTCAAATACACAGACACTTTTACAAAGCAGAACTTGTACCACTTCAGCCAGATCCTGTCCTGATAATTTTAGAGGGATTGTGCCTGTGTGAAGGCATGAATTCCCACCCGCTCCTGAATACTGCTGTAAAGTTCCAAACTTTGTGATGGTTCACCTGCTTTCCTAGGACATCAGCAAATGTCAAATCTGTCCTTATGCTACAGAGTGTGCAATCTAATGTTTCTTTTCTGAAGACAGGGTGGAAAAAAGCCATTTTTGCAATCTGAGGGAAAAAAAATTTTTCTACAAGCATCTTTTTTTCTTCCCTCAGCTTACCAAACTCCCCTAAAAGCTATCTTACTCCATTATATCAGTCAGTTTACTCCCAAGAGGTAGCTCCTGACACATATACACCTTTAAAGCAAGGTTTATAAAAACCACATGAGGCCATTTTCAAAATTAACTTTCACAGTTTGAGGTAATTTACAGCTGTTGCTTTAAAACCTTATAGACAGGTGCAACATGACAAAAATCTGAAGGGTGCCTGCAGCAGCAGTACATGTTTCCTTCATATTTTGTATTCTGTGGAAACTAGGCTCTGTTCCGTGTTTGAGTCAGGTGTTAAAAGGGACTGTGCTCCAAAGGCTGTTTATCTGCTTTTTTGGTCTTCTGCAACAGCTCCTAGAAGAGCTCATCTCCCAGGGTACCTCTCCTCCCTGTAGCTCCCCCAGACTTTGAAGAGAATTAGGGCTACTTCTGTGTGGATTTAATTTACAAGAACAAAAGTGTTCCCATTTTGATAACAGTTCTCTAATTTTTGTTTCCCCCACCTAGTATAAACCAGCTTAGTAAAACAGTACCTTCTGCTCCCCATCAACTGTCACCTACCTTTCCCTTTCCATTTCTTATTCTTTAAAAATAAATACCTTGCTAAGCTTTTTAGTTTCAATTTCACTTAAAACTTGTATTGCAACATAGCACCCTTTTAGATGTGTGTTTATATAAGCACACCTTCCAAATGCTGATAGGGCTCCTCTGGAACATTTTGGGCAACGATGCAGAAGGCACTTAAAATCCTTTACTTGTAGGACATCAAGATTTTTTTGTGTGTGTGACTAGATTCAGTGAGGATTTCTGTACAACTGGTTTCATTTTATAGATTTGGGACGAAGAATGACACAGAATTGTAACATTAATTTTAGCTTTAGTTAAGGTCTGTTTAATGTGAAGTGCCCACTTTACGCTGGCAGACAAATTACCAATGGGGCAACTAGAAAATGCATGAATGATAATGTACAGACAAGCTTTTTATTATTTATTCATAGAAAACAGTGGGTTTTGGTGTGCTGCTTTGAAAAATGTTCAAACTAGTAGAATATAATGAAAGCACAGTGAAAATTCTATTTCATTAACATTTAATCATAAATCGCTCTTTAATATAAAACATAAAATAAAAGTCTGTCATAAGCACTTAGGTGTAGGGAATGGAGAAAGTCTGCAAAAAGGGGAAAAGAAACATTGCAGTGGGTTTCACTGTTCCTGTTATCTGTCACTTCAGAAGAAAAAAATAAGCCAAGAAACAACAGGCTCCAGCTAAATCTCACAACTGGTCATGAAGAAACTGCTTGGATATTTCTTGAAACCTTGCATTTTGATGGGTAAAAGTATTACCAATATCTATGGACAGGGAAACAATGATAGTAGCAAAATCACAACAGCTCAAGAGCAGCAATCTTAACCAGGACTCTGCTACCCAGATAAAAAATAATCAGAACTTCAAGCTGCCAGAGCACATTCAAAAATCTTTTCCATGAAATATCTATTACCATGTTTATTGTATAACAAGTATTCTCAAATTCCCCTTAGAGGTATACAAGAGTGATGCACAAATAACAAGCTCCTACCCACTACAGATCTTCAAGGCTTATAGAAAATTAGATCTTTATAAAATACTATAGATTATGTACCTTTTTGAGACCTCTTGTCAGAGGGGTCTTATTCGTTACTCTATAAATACAAATGCAGTATTATACTATCAATACCGATTTGAGTAACATCAGACTGTCAATTAGCAAAACACATCTGTAGACACTGAGGACACAGGCTACAACATTTTTTATGTTCAGACAACCTGCACATCTCTGACAAAGAACAGAACGATTCTCCTTATTGGAGATCATCTATCAATCACTGCTATCTGTGAAACTTGGTGCCTTTCTGATAACATAATATCTTCTTCCTCCTTCAACAGTTCTTTCTTCCCCTAAAGAATGGGCCACCACCTGAGCAGAGCCCGCACCTGCAGCCCCTTACGCATTTCACTGTCAGCAGCTAGAAGAGCATGTTTGACTCCTGTCAATAGTAGCCCTGAAACACTGAAAAAATTGTTCAAAAAATAGTAGAAAATAAGCATCAATTACACTATTGTGACTTCTTTCTCCCACCCATCATTAAAAATTCTGATGAGCCAGCCAATCAACCAAAAGTCTTGATACATTTTGCCATAAAGCAAACAAAAAACCCCAAACAAAACAAATCTAGAAGCACCTTCTCATCTGCTTTGCTTATATCCCAGGGGCTGCTCAAACAGCCAGCTCTGCAGCCTACTCAGGAAATGAGCATTTAGGCAACACAGGTTTTCCCAGAGGCAAGATTTTTTTAAAGGAAAATAAAGCCCCTAGAGAACACTTCCTTTAAGCAGCCTTCTCTGTTTTACATGGATGTGGTTTGAGCATAAAGCCCCTGTTGATCACACAAGAGTTAGGAAGGCTGAGGAGAGGCAATCCTCCAAGCAGGCAGGTTTCAAGCTTGAGGGTTTTTTTTCTCTTCCAATCAAGCTCTTTGCTACCAACCAGGTGGTAACCTAACCAGGAATTCTTCCACTGACTTTTCTGCTCAACAGCATGGCTGCATGTGGTAAGGAATTGATGTTGTGGGCATGAAATGATAAATTAGAATTAATTGTTGAAGCCGTCATTCAGGAATTGTGGGCCATTATCTCCTAACACATCTGGAACCCCAGAGTGAGCGACCTTCGATTCACAAACACATCCCCATGCCTCATGTTGGGCAACAGTTCAGTAATGAATCAGTGGTGGTCGATGAACAAAGGGCAAAACTTCCCACTTAACTGGAACACGTGAAGGGCAAGGAGACCTATCACTGATCTCTTGGTATCAATCCTTTTCTTGCTCATTGTTTTCCCTGACTCCTGCCCGCTACTTTTGGATATCCACCTTTGGAAATAGCTTCCATTCCTGTCTGGGTCAGTTGGTTTGCCTTTGTACAGCTCTACCTAATCAAGACAATCAACATAAACTACTGGCATTTCTGATCTGTAGCTATTGTTAGTATTTCTTCTCCTCCACATCCTCTGAACATACACAGCCAAGTGCAGTAACTTCAGAAACAAAGTCTTTATGCTTATAGAGGAATGTGAGCTATTTCTGTTGATCATTCACTTCCAGAAACTGCTTCAAACACTTTTAAAGAAGAATCATCCTATTTATTGTTGAAGTGTATTTACAAAACCCCAAAATATTAATTTGTCATTGGGTTACACAGGCTTTAAGATTCTCTATTTTTTCTTTCACTCTTTATGAGAACTCCTAATCCCATCTCAGTCAAGTCTCATCACAATTCTGATTTTGACCTTGTGATCACACAGAGCACTTATTTCCTATGCCTACTGCTCAATTCATGATGCTCAGCCTTATCACTCCTTATAGCTGAAAGAACACCCAACTCCACCAATTAGCTCACGTATCAGTTTCTTGCAACATCTTTCCAAAGTAACATTCCATTATATGTACAGACGAAAGTCCTCTTGATATCTTGCAGTCACTTTGTCCAGCAATCTACTGTCATCTTTGGGCTTATTACATTGCAGTACAGATGCTGATGTTCCATTGCTATTGGACACTTTATTGCTAAATCTGCTGCCATGTATTTGTTTCCTACAAATTTCCACCTAAGGCTTGCAACTAACAGTTTCCAGTTTTTGGACCTTTCAGAAGAGGATTCAAATAGTTTTGCTTGTCTGCTTTTGGCGGACACCAAATTTTGATGAGGTAAGTATGCAATTCACAGGTAGGTAATCAGCAACCCTTTGTCCTAATTAACAAGGAAGCTCTTCAGCATTTAATTCAAAGCATGAGAGCAGTTCCACAGCCTTCAGGGACACAGAAGTAATGTCCATTTTCCACATGATATGGTTACAGAGAGGTTACACAGGTGCTGATGCTGATGGCTACTGTCATGCTTACCATGCTCACCCTCTATTAGACTTCAATGGGGTTTTTTGATCAAAAGAAACAAACTTCACTAGGAATTCGGTAATTTACAGTATATGTCAATTTTGAAATGTGCAACTGTAGTTTGATACAAGACTGACTGTCCTGTGTAGCACAGGCAATGACAGGTATTCTTAACCTTGTCCAGGGTGCTCCTTTATAGCCTCTGCTTCCATTTGCCTGTATTGTAACCATGCCTTCCATCTCAAAATCTGCTTTAGGCTGACAAAATTCAGAAAGTTCCAGCTGAACTCTGAGTTTAACTGGATGCTACAATGAGCTTCAAATCCCACTGATACTTCCTCTGTGCATTCTGAATGCCTGAGAACAACAAATACTTACAAGGAAGTAAGAATTAGACTTAAGTCGTTTTAGTGTGCAAGAACACTGACAACAGTTCTGACAACTTTTGCTCTTACTATCATGATTTCCCACCATGACATGGGAGAAAAAATAACTAATATTAACATTTGTGAACAAATGGGCACGACAGAGACAAGGATCATAGAAAACCTTATATATGCAATTAGTATTTTTACATTCAGTGGAAATTTTCATCATATACCATAAAAAATAAGGCTTTATGTGAACATATGAATAAATATAAAACTATATATTGAACAACTGCTCATTTCAACAACAAATATCATCCACCCAGTGTAACATGATACAGGAGTCATGTAGAAATACTTTGAAATTGTCCAACTAAATCCCTTATTGCAAAGCACAAGTCAAATAGCTTGAGCAGCCTTAATTTTCTGATTTCTTAACCTGTGACTGTTTAGCCTTTATATGTTTATTCATGCTGAGATTTTTTTTTTTACTCCTGTAATTATTAGTAGATACTACACAGGGAGGACTTTCTTCACCCCCTAGGCAAAGGGCATGTGACAAAAGGACTACACAGTATTCTCAAAGCTCATTTGTATGGGGCTGGAATTTCTCGCAGCCTGGGCTGCCATTTTTCCCACTTTATGTTCATGAGCTCCCTCCTCGCTCTGCAGCAGCGTATGTTTGTGGTAGTGAGGGACAGATGCTCAATCTCAACAAAGATCAATGTGGCTCCAGGGAGCACTGTAGCATCTTTTCCCTGATATTAGACTTCACTGTCCTCAGGCTGTTCCTGTGTGGCAGCTTATCAGGTTGCCAGTCTGTCTTTAAGATAGCTCTCTTTATCTTGTTTTTTTTAAATAAGAATGTATATTTAAAAGACATACCTGTCCAATAATAAGAGGGACTACAACAGTCATAAACAGCTGCGAGAATATGGATGTAAAAGGCACAGAGGAGGATGATCCAAGCTACAAAATAAAGATATACCATTAACATTGCACTTTTTCTTAGTATCTGCAAATTTCATACACAGACATTACACATTAGTATGCATTTTATTTTACAAATAAAAACTAGGAGCTATATGCACTGGAAGTAGCTGCACATATGTTTAATAGTTAAATCACAATAAAGCATTTGCTGTTCCACAAAACAGAACTAAACCAATCTCTGATTATTTTATAACCTAGGGTAATATTTCCATCAATATTCATTTAATTGAAAACCTGCTACACATATATGCCAAGTAAATTATATAAGCATTTGTAGGATGATAGTCTAAAGAGACAGGGAGTGAATCTTCCTAACTAAACAGTTAGCTTGACTTACTTCACCATTTATCCAAACATCAAGCAACACAAATCAGTGTAGTTATTTCAATAAATAAATGAAAATAATAAAATAATGAAGACAACATTCACATGTTTTATTTCAATGCTGTTAAAAAAGAGATATGCTGAAAGTATATAATTATTCTTCCATTGAAACAACTGAACTGAGAGGCTTAGTCTTCAAATAGGAGATCTTTCTAACTAAAACTGCAAGTGCTAGAACTATTTTTTTTAAGATGAAGGTAGAAAACAGGAAAGCACACAGTCAGTGGGATTTTTGAAGCCTGCTTCAGAATGCTTAAAAAAATACACAGTATTTTTTACATTTTGACTGGACTTGTTTTAGGCTAGGTAATTGAAAAGTTTCAGTTAATGTAATTTAACACCTCTTTAACAGCAATAGAATATGCATTAAGAAATATACACTAAGAAGACTGAATAGCATTGTTGGAGTTTCCATAGGCCATCACTTGTTTCATGATGAGGTAAATGACACAACATTTAGGTTTGCACAGATCCACTCTATTTTATATTTTGCACTTCATGTTAAAGATTCTCAAAATAACAACAGATTTGAGAATCTTTTCAGCTCCATCTAAGTGATGCTGATTTCCTAAAACATTCTTACATACGTCATTCTCATAAACTACATTCAGATTGAATTATACTTTGGACACTCATCTCCCTTTCCAAGCTACCTGCAGGCACGACAGACAAAGTGATCATGCAATCTAGTAACTTGCTAAAACTCTGTCTTGAAAAAATGAACACATGGCCATACAAATGGATTTGGCATAAAACAAGATTCTTCACAAATTTGAAGAACAGAAAAATCAGAAATTTCCTCTACAAAAGTATTTTACTTTATGCAGAAATGTACAACTGCAACATTTACTTAAATAACCTGATGAGAAAACACCAATTTTTTATTTTTATATATATATATATATATATATTTTGGAGTGGTCTACTTGTATAAGCACTGCTTTTCTGTACCTGTACATTTGTATGTGCACCACTTGGGAAATGGGCAAACATGCCCATGGGGGATGTCTGTGCAAACTGAGCTTTTGGCACAGGCAAATGGCATCAGATTTCATATGCTCCTTTCTGAATACACTCTAGGTGGAAATTCTCAGGAGGAATGTACAGGAAATTACTGTTTCCTATGTGCTACCTTAACTGGCAACATCAGCTAACACTCAGTCTGGCCACTTAATAAATTACGCCATCCTGTCACCATCAGCTCCAACTTTAACAATGTGGGCTCAGAAGATGCTTGGAGGGGACTGATATTAAGGAGCCTAAACTTCCCACGGAGTCAAAAGGGAGAAGTAAAAGCTTACATGGGAAGATTCAGATCACCCAGATGAGTACCCAAAGTCTGGCAGTGCAGCCACATTCCCAAGGGACACAGGGCACTCTGAGTGTTTCCCTACAGAAAGCACAGAACTCCGTCACACCACTCACAATCTTCTTGTTGCTTTAATTCTTGTAAGGATCTTCTGAAATTTTAAATGGTTCATAGTTTTTCAAACTGTAGTTGGACTTATTGTTATGTGCTGAGGAGCTAAAAGCATTACTTACTGTATATTCAAGGAAGTCTTTTCAAGTGAAAATGAAGATTTTTAAACTTTAAAATCTGCCTGGGCCACAGAGGAGTGAATCTAAGCAAGTGGTGTGCATGCCAGGACACTTGCACAGCTTCACAGTACTATGACACTTTGGCAGTGACTCCTATGCTTTTCTATAAAAACATTGATTGGATTTTGTTCACGAATTTTAAGTTTTATGCTCTGTGGATGCATAATCTGTTTCTAAGTCTGGGATGAAAAACTATTCAATAGCATAACACACTGCTGAAAAAGGCATAGTCTTGCCAGCTTTTTTAAATATTACTTCAAATGTACTGCCTTCAAACAGTTGTGAATTTTTAAGCACTTTGTGTATATATGAGGATATGTTCTGCTTTGGTAGTGGTGTTTTGGTATTTGTTTTGTTGTGTTTTTTACATAATCACAAACTGAATTAAAGGTACTGATAATTACATGTTCAAACAGACTTCTAAACTCTGTTACCCTCTGTGTATTTTGACAATAACTTCAGTGGGCTGTTTTTTATCAAAATCCATCTGCTAGATTATGTCTATCAACTCTTGCATTACCTTAATTCTATTTCCTGAGAAAGACACAGAAGATAAGATACAGGCTGAAGAGAATGCAGGAACTTCTCAATTACACAGAAGAAAAAGACATTTTAACCCAGATTCTGGACATACAGTGGCTAAACATAAGTAGTGAAAATTACTAAAGAACCCACAGCTAATGGAAGCATGATTTGACCAGGGCCTTCTTAACATTCGTAGCATGAAAACTCATCAGGCTCACAACCCTAAGTGTCCCATGGACTCTCAGACATTGCCTGGGTTCCAGAAATCCTTTGAACATATCCTTTGCCATGTCCGTTTTGAGAAAGAGAAGTGAGAACTGAGGAACAGAGGAAACAAAAACTTTCATATAAGGTTAATCAAACCTTCATACACACCTGCAAAATGCAAATATACTGCCTGAATGAATAAATACGATTTTGCTCAGGTTTTAGTTGGATCAAGTGAAGTCCTGTGCTTAATTTGCTTCATGAAACAAATTTTTAAAAAACCAAACTGCCCAGATGATCTGCACTACACTGAAGTTAGCATTATGGCTGATTCTATTTGGCTGCTCATCTTGTTATAATAATCTCCATGCCTATAAATGAACATTTCTTCAATAGCAAACAGAAGTACTGCAAGAACTGGCATAAAAACATCATAGACTCAACCTGCTAATTTATAGCTGAAAAAAACCCAGCCCCGCCTGATTGGAATGATGTATGGAAGATAAAATGCACCATTAAACGAAAAAGGAAACACAAATTTTCATGCCACCATATTGTCTGTGCTTATTTAGGAACATTTTTTAAAGATAAGTTCAATATTGTGAAGAGACTGTTGCAGGCAATTCTGGATAGCAGCATTTTAGTTAAAGGTCTATTAATAAGCCAGCTCTGCTTTAATGGACTCACTATTCAAAAAAACACCCTAAAAATTCTTGCTTGGGGAAAGATACTTTTCACTTAAATAATTTGAGTGATTTCAGCAGGGCAACTCAGATAAGCAGAAAGATAATTCCAGGCAAATCTTCCCAAACAATTCTGTCACCATGCAGTACTTCAAACCTGACCTGCAGCATTCTTGCTAATTTAGTCCTAGACCTTTCTTCTCAAGAGAATGCCTGTTTTAAAAAAACCTGACAAATTATTTAGTGTGTTTCTTTGTGAGTTTGTGGTAGAAACACTGGCTTATCCTTAATTAAAAAGCTATATTTAACTGGATATGGCAAAAAAACAAAGAGCAAAACCCAGCCTTCCTTGCATAAAAACAAGACAATTCCATCTCCCAGCCTAGACTGTCTCCACAAGCCAGATGCTCCATTCTTGTCTTTCTGGCTGACCAGGCAAGGTACCACAGTGGGTGCTCCCACATCTACACTGCCCAGGACTCAGAGGAAACACACATCCTCCCAGTCCCACCAAATCACAGGCCAGTGACACATGTGCTGCACATATTGCGTCCACTTTGGAGCAGGCTGTCCCTTGGGGGCAGCTTTTACTCTCCCGGTGCTCTCCGGTAATTAATGCTTCCTCAGGTTGTGTCTTTGTGCTCTTCACACACCATCAACCAGCTTCAGCCTCACCAGTTGTTGAGCCCAGAGGAGGAAGTGAGGCAGGGGAAAAAAGAGGGCAGAACTGATGGGGAGAGGCACTTCTGGCTGCCCTCTTACACAAGATACTCAGTTTTAAGCTTTTCTTTACCACATTCTGCTGGAAAGGTCTGGCTGCTTTGAGATCCCTTTTTAAATTCTGCATATTGCTGCTGTTTCTGGCTCCTTTCATCCAGCCCAGACCAAGCTGCCTCAGAAGCCTGTCTGGACTACCCCATGCCCTAATCCCTTTGCATCCTATTGTGGATGGCAGGCCCTTAACAAAAAGGACATGAAATGCAATGCACTTTTGGAAAAGATGTGGACAGGATCCAGTTTAGTGATAAAGGGCACTGAACAAGAGTTAGCAGCCGAACAAAGCCCTCCCTTGCTTTGGACTCTTTCCAGAGCCCTTATCCTGACCCAGCCATTGCAGCATGCTATGGTACAGCAGAAAAACAACACATGGCCCTCAGTAAGCCAGGTATGTGGCAAATGGAAATGCCTTGCTGGGAACACACTGCCATGGGCAGTAATGATGCTGAGGCTCTGGGAAGGAAGGAGCAATTGGGAGAGCACTGATGTGCTCTACAGGGCCCAGCTTCAGATTTCAGGCAGGAGGTCAAAAGAGGTCATTCCCACATAACATCTAAACAGAGCTGACAGGTCGCTGGGGTATCCTTCCCACCCCACTGCTTTAAAGACACTCATATGCAGAGCATTTAGACATCTTGGTAAGGCTGAGAAGCTGTGTAAGAAATGCCAGCTCCCAGCCACTGACCAAGAGTCATTGATTGATAATGACATAATCCACCTTGAATGGGTGGAAGGGAAGGGGAGGCATATCACTGAGAATGGAGTTTCTACAGAACATGTTTAAATTTTAAAATACAGCTTTTAATTATGCCTGTCAAAAACTGCAAATTGTCTCTTCCCTCAGAAAGGGGCTAAAGTACATCAGAGATTGGATCCAATGCTTTGGCAGTCATGTATTTTAACAGAGATGTTTCACTGTTATTCTTGAAAATTAAACATAACTCCCTAGCTCTGCTACATAACTAGGTATATTTTGCAAATTCTTGCATATTCTATATGCGTGTGTGGCTGTGGGAATTGATTTGGCACTAATAAAAATGTGTCTAGTTGTCTCCATATACCCTCTAGTTCCTTTGCCAAATAAAAATATTGAAGTATCACATTCAGAAGTATGGAAGAAGAAAAGTTGACAATCTTGCCTTTTTTTTATTTCCTGGCTTGGGCAATGAGACTGTGTATTTTGGGTTTCCCTTGCTAAAGTGATCACAGATGCCTAATCCCCTTTGGGTTCCCCTATGACACATTAAATACCATGCCAATCCAAACACACCTGTGGATTTTAAAGCCTTTTATAGAGCTGTAAAAATAACCACAGATATTCTTCATCTGAAACACACCAGAGCTACTCTTCCACTTAACTGTGGTGCAATGATCTTGAGGGTTAATGTGCAGAAACAAGATCGAGTTTACAACCCTGAAACACCTAAATGAGAATTCGATTAATACCCTTGGGGAGCTGGGATTTAAGGACTAGCAAACAAAAACTTTGCTGCAAACAAGCAGGTGACTAACTGGAAAGACATAGAGTGTAAATAGAGGGTAATTAAGAGCCATGAATATTATTTACCCATGAAAAAGAAAACTGTGATGTACCAGAAGAAATAAATCAGTCGAGATAGGGATATTGGAGGCATTGCACAAGGCTTGGATAAGCCCTTGTGAAGCACATTGCACAGCTGTGTACGATTCATATTACCTGGGCTGAAGAAGGAATTAAAACTGGAGCAGGTGCACAAAACACCTCAGATTAAGGGATTTGTTTTATGAATTTAAAGATTAGAAATGCATGGCTTGTTTAGCCTAGCTGACTGAAGGCTGGAAAAGAGAAAGTCTGAGCCAGGGTGTTAAATTTCAGAGAAGTGCTATTCAGATGTGTAACAGTGGCGACATAGACAAATGGATTAAACACCTTTAACCAGGACTCACTGAAAAATAGTTTTCTGTTCATCACAGACACGAGTTTCTAGTATTGCAAGGGTGGAGAGAGAGCAAAAATCCTTACTTTTAAGTTGGATCATACTCAGTTTTGAGACGAATTGCACAGCACAGAAAAGAGGCAGATTGGATGAATCAGCATGGGATCCTCCTGGCAGCCTGAATCCATGATCCTAGTAAGATGTGTGGTCAACTTCTGCCCATCTTGAAGCAGGTTGTACACTTGAAAGGCTCCCTTAGTGCTGTATAGATGAAAATCTCAAGAGCAATAATATGTAGAAAAGCACCCAGAAAAATCTACAGTATTTTGTGTTTGTGTCTGGAACAGGGAAGATCCCTATTATTCTCTGTTACTTGAACCAATTTAAATAACAAAGCCATAAAAGGTGAATGTGAAAAGAAGGAATAAAATTATTAAGCAAATATTCCACAGCAGTCATTAAAAAGTTCTGGTTAATTGTAGGGAGTTTGGATCAGATCAGAGAATTTTGTTCTCCCGATTAAAGAAGAAAAGAAATGGTGAGGTAAATAACCAGGTAGAAATAATGATGCACTTTAAATCTTCCACATGAATGAGTTGATCTGTTAATAGCTAATGCACTATGCTGCTTTCCCCTCCCTTCCCCCCACACTGTAATCAGCCTTTTGTCACATACCAGTGAAATCCATTAGCTGCAACTTCCTTATCAACTTCCAAGGCTTTCCAGCTACTAAGGTATTTGCATATTTAACGATTCATTTGACTGGTATCAACTCTCATTTACCAAGTGCTTAAGAAGAAAAACAAGGCACAGTGTGTAGAAATTCTTGTTTAAAAACTAAAAAGTACTGACAGTTCCTTTCAATAAACAGATTTATCTGAATTAATGGGACTGGAGCAGACTTGGCAAAAAAATTAGAGAAGTATCAACAACTTTTGGACCCATATTTTAATTTAAAGATTGTAAGAACTGGGGAAAGCTCTTCAGTATTTAAATCAGCTTCTAATTTCACTCATGTTTTTGTTCACCACTCACTTTTCTCTGCGCTACTTGCACAGAATTTCGTTCACTTGTCTACTCCTAAATTCTTTCAACAGTGCTACTTTGTAGTACTTATGACATCACCACTACAATGCCAACATAAAAATAAAAATTCAGAAATCCAGAAAAAGAGCAAGCTGATAAAGCCTCGGGAAGATCCTGTTTTGACACAAATGTCATGGTAGTCTTCACTGGTAAAAGAGCTAACAGGGGAGTAATGCCTGACAGTCACACAGAGGGTTTGTCAAATGTATCTTTAAAAATACCCATGAATTTTGTATTGGGTCTTTAACATTCCACATTAGCTGCTTTGCAGGCATGCTTCTGAAGAATGTGAAGTACATAAAAATGTAAATATACTGACTTATCTCTGACATTTTTGGATGGCTTTCAATAGAAGTACATAGATTCACACACTTAAGACTTTAGTTACTTTGATAGCTAACCTGGCTGTGCTTCCAGTGACTGAAGACCCCACATCTATCTGGCACTGAGTGCCTCATCACCAAGGGTAATACCAAGAAGGTGACAAAGCTGGGATGCTCTGCCATAAAAACCACAGCACCACATCTGGCTCCAGGAGGTGGGCAGATGACTGACAGCTTGTATTTTGATACCTATTACCATCAACAAAATCACAAGCTTGTGTGGCTGGGTAGAATTGCCAGTGCAGGTGCTCAGGCAGCTTTAAACAGATAGGGCAACTCTATCCTACAACAGAGCCAATTTCACCTGAGAAAATTAACGCTGCATCACCCTTTTAGTACACACCTATGCTCATACTGTTTCCATGGCAAATCCGAGACATGACCTTGCTGAGGCATCAGCCTGGTTTCCATCCCATGCAATACAAAGGCATGGGAAATCCCTCAGTGAAAATAAACCTGCATGCATACATATTCCTTTTTTCCATGACTAAAGTTACAATCTAAGGACACAGAAGTGATGATACAGCTACAACTGTTGCAGAGTTCAGTGCTCCTGAAATTCTGTGTTTCAAACATAAAAAGGCAATGACATCTTGAGGTTGTCAGATTACAGCACTATTATCTTCACAGTATGACAATAGCTTTGTTTGAACTGCCTTTTGGTAATGTACATGGGCCAAGTTGCAGCATACTTAAGAATTCAAACCATAAACTGCTATTAGGAATCATGTAACAAATACTGAAGGACATAACTAAACTGAACACACAGAACAAATCATGCGATAAGTAGAGATGGACAGTAAAGCACCCAAGTGCTTTACTTCCTCAGTAGTTTTTCATTGATAGTAATATAGTTATTTTCAAAAGCAAATTTTACTCTACACTATTTCTAGTTGAGGTTTTTTTTCCCCCTCTTCAAATGCCTTTGAGAAAATGAAACTTATTTCTCTGCTTTAAAAATTTTCACGATCAATCTTTTACCTCGGGCTTCAGCTAAATGTGCAAACTGGCCTCACTCCGAATGCTTTGGTACACGGCCTCCTAATCATTGTTAATGAAACACTGCAGAATGCTGCAAAGAAGTATCAAACAGCATAACCTCATGCTAACTTGAAACTGATTTAACTTAATCTGCTTCAACACTCCTGCTTACCACATATATTAACTCTAATCAATTATAGATAGTTCATGGGAC
This sequence comes from Origma solitaria, assembly GCA_013397895.1. NCBI lineage: Eukaryota > Metazoa > Chordata > Aves > Passeriformes > Acanthizidae > Origma > Origma solitaria. The sequence continues at coordinate 758,908 of VZRL01001188.1, forward strand.
ATTGCCCATTTGTAACATCTTTGCTGGGAATATGACATATCAACTGTTAATAACAAGGGTTAAAATGAGGATGATGATATTGCTGATTAAGATATCTGGGAAGAAAGATTGAATAGCTTCTTATTAGGCAAAGTGTTAATCAGAGGTATCTGTGACAAAGGCAGCTATTCTTTATAAAGTTTAGCTAAAAGAATCCTCATACAGTCCAGCAATGACATGCATAGTAATTAAGGTTTCATTAAATCAATCAGAACCTTCTAGAATGTCAATTTTGAGTAAGCTTTACACCAGAAGTTTCATAGTAGAAATATACTTTTCAGAAAGGTAACTGACAATATTATGTTCAATACAATTCATTTACGATGATAAATTATTTGCACTAAATGCATTATTTATTATAGCTTCAATGTGCCTTTATCAATGTTGTTTAGACAACTTATATTTACATTACTGAGCAATTATGAACAAAAAGACAGTTCAGAACATTATATTCTCTGGTGCACGTAGGACAAAATATAAACGATAACTGCTACCTCAGGTTAAACTATATAACAAAACCAAACTTACGACAACAATGTATTTTATTTCTGGCAGCACTAAAGGTATTTTATGTACTGTACACAGGGAGACTAACAAATATGATCACTAATGCAACATAGCATTTAGACTATCATAGCACAACTCCGTGGAAGAGTTAATGCTCATGAGTACCAGATTCAGGAACTAAAATTCACTGATGACATTGACTTGCAGGTTGTAAGCAAGCATACAGAAATGTGTGAACTGTGTGTTCGAAACTACTATGTGTTGACAAGGCTAGATGCACCAAGGAAACTCAGAGGAACACTAGAGAATTTCACAAGAAAAAAAAATTTCAGCACTCCAAATCACAGACTCTCAGGATATTGGAACTGTGTGTCAGGGTGAGCACGTTTACCTTCCTGCCCTAAACATCTACCACTGAACACTCAGAGAAGGCAAACCTCATCTTAGCAAAATCTGCTGCTGGGCTGACTGGAATGCTGTTCTTCATGCATGAAACCCTCAACGAAGACCTCAAGGTTTAAATATTTACATACCACAAGGGAAGTCCTCGAGTTTTGGGCTTTGTGACAAAAAACCACAGTTTTTTAAATCCCCTCATCCCCAGACTAGTTTGTTTATCACTCTGATGAAAAAGCACTTCATGTGTGTATCTTCCTCAAGAAGAACAAGTCCAAGTCATGTTACAAACCACCCAACAATTAATGTGCATTTTACACTTCCCATACAAATGTCTCCTGGGCTGGTAGGAAGAACAGAGACAGATGCTTTGCCTTCCTTTTCTTGCACACATGAAGTTTTACAATTTCTTCTGAGAAGTAACAGTGAAAACTGCAATTTATGGGACAGAATATCTTGTTATCTGCCTACAAAGACACCAAAGAAAAGATCTTTTTCTTGCTTGAAAAGATAAGCAGATCTTTCCTTAACATTTCAGTTTCTGCAGAAAATACCCCTTTTGACTATTCAGAGCACCGAAACTCAGCGAGGTAAAGCAGGGTGAAATCTGCCAGTGAGCAAAAGTAAAAAGAGCTGAAGTTTCAGTCACTCAGAATCAAAGGTACAGGTCTCTAAATGAATGCTTGTGGAAGAAACACATTCCATGCAAGAGAGAAGAGGACTGGAAAACAGTGAAGCAAACTGTCCTGACTCAACACATTTGGTGCAAGAATAACAAAACACCCATCTTTTTTTAAAAGAACAGTTATCTTTCTCAACCTACAATAAGCCTATGGACCCAGGTGTAGCAAGAGAGCTTTGCTGGTGCATATCAATGTAGACAATATGGTCAAAGCAGCTTGTGTGTAAACACAGCTACATCAATGAATTACAATTTGTTCTAGTAAAATAAAAAACTTCCCACACAGTTCTACTGAGGTAGTAGTTGATGTTACAGCCACTCTCACAGTACTATTTATCCCAGTTTATGCTGTTATATTTGTATATAGTCCATATGTTGCTTACGCATCCCTGCTATAAACAGTGCATTGCTCGCATGCCACTTAGAAATTGTTTCAAACTTTCCACTTTCCTCCTTTTCCAGTGTGTTAGCTTACATACAAAGCCATCAGTAAGACAAACATAAAAGAAAATGTATGTCTTCCTTGAAATCCTTCAAGTGCTTCAGCCTATAGGCCCTACTCTTCTCAAAGCCACAGAACTCAGCAACTTGCACCACATGACACCATTTATCCCAGCAAATCCTCAAGCTCCAAGACTTCCTATCTGACAAGGGACTTAGTAAAGCACCTGCACCCACCTGCAAAAGCCTCTTCATTGTATGCTAATATCCATGCCTTTATCAAACATGAAGATAAAGCTTAGTCTTCTCCCTTTTCTTCTATCATGAACAGCAAGGATCCAAGGTCCTGACTGAAGGGTGACAACTGAACTAACAGGAATGATGCAGCATCACATGCAGTGATGCACAGGGGCTCCAGTAATTTGTCTTCCTAGCCTCTACCACAAAAACACCCATGGGCTCAGTTGTCCAAAAGCAAGGCTCTGTGTATTTGAATAGTGCATTTCCAATTGTTCTCTCATCCATTTCAGATCAGTACCATCCTGTCCAGCTCCTGCAAGTGAAAGTTCTCCAAGAGATCTCCTAACAAAGTCATCATTCTACCTGGCTAACAGCATATGGTTTTGCAGTTCTATAGGAAAATAACTTCTGGTCATCTTAGAAAGAGGTGTAGGTTGTGTTTGCATTCATTGTAGTACATTTTGATGGCCTTCCTGGAAGGCAGTTTATTTCAAATACCAAACAGAAAAATCTTTTCCTTATTGTGAAAATTGCCCAAATTTGCATCTTAAATACGATGTCTAATAGGTACAAGATTACCCAGTAAGAAGACATATTAACATCATGATACTTACAAAAAGCAAAAGCAGAAGTGGAGTTATAACAATGCCCTGGAGGGAAAAAACAGAAACAGTCTGTTAGTCAGGGAAGCAGAATAATCTTTACTTTCTTACCTTAGTACCTGGGAATACATAAACATCATTTAACATCATAGAAATTAAGTAACAAGAAGCTCAACTTGGCCCTTCACTGAGTATATTCTCTAACATTTCTATGCCAATCATTGTATAAACTACACTCAGTACAAAGTACCTTTTTTTTACCTTATCGCACCTAAGCCCCTCTATTCTAAAAGATCTGATACACAGAAACATGGATCATTTCTTTGAAAAAGAACATATTAAAGCTCTCCCCTCAGTGTGCTGTATCTTAACTTCACTAAGCAGCTCCTCCTTAGGGGGAGACTTGTGATGAAGTCCCATGCCACCCAGTCCCAGGTCCTCTTCTGAGCAAAAGCTGCATCAACTGTGATGAATTAGGTGTCGTGACTGTGTAATGTAAGCAGATATTCCCCAAGGAAATGAGCTGAGATCTCAAAACTCATTTCACTTGATTAGACTTCATGTCTCACTGGTAGAAGGCAAGTCTTTCATCTAATTTAATCACACAGGACCACCTCAGCTTTCCACATCCCCCAGGCAGATGCAAGCAAAAAGATTTGTTGTCTTCACTGACAAGGAACAGGTTTAAAGCTGATGATTGGACAAAACAGAGGATTTTAAGTTTCATGAAAGCAAATCTTAGAATGAGTTGTTTGGGTTGGGAGTTAACATGACATGCATCACTTTCATCGCTGCAAATAGCAATTCCCCATCATCCTTCCATCTGACTTCAATATTTTATTATTGCTCAATAAAATGATTCTATCATTTAATGCATGTTAATCCATAGAGTTTGCTCAGAACTTTCCTAAGCCAAGACTACTCTTCATCCAGATAGGTCACAAAGATAGCTAGTTTTTCAGCTATTCACAAAATTTATCTTTAAAGGACAAAGGTCCAAAACTCGCTCACATTTATCTAAAGTGGTACTTATTTTATGTTTTATTTAGCTACAAGTGAAAACCCATTAAACAAAAAAACAAACCACAGTTGTCCACTACTTTTCATTTAACCTTGAGTAACACAGCTTTACTTTAGTCTTTTGGAAGAGAATATAAAGAAAAACCTTCAACAAATAGTTTTCTATTTGCTTTCTGGGTCCGCAAAAATCATAGATCCAGAGAGACTATCAGACACAGAGATTTCCTATTGTGTTCCAAAACTAAAATGCAACAAATAAGTGCCACAAATTATAGCAGACAGGAAGGATCAAGGAGGCAACAATTAAGCTGTGCAACTTGAAGGCTCTGCAGAATTTAAAAGCATATTTCAAAACAAATAATACATGCCATATCTGACTGCCTCACAGCCTAGCTATCCATAATAATTTAACTTTTTGCAAATGTCACAATTGAGATAGATCATAAAAGACTAAAAAGAGAAGTAGAAGCAGTAAGAATTGCTTCAGGGATTCACCCACTATTTACAGGAGGTCTAGACCAAAATAGAGACAACAGATATGAAGAAATATAGTTCAAGTACAGCAGCTGGAGAGGAAGAAACAGCTGGAGAGGAGGCACCAAGGGCTGAACTGACACTTGCATACAGCAGAATCTATGATGCAGAGTTGACTGCAAGATCTGTTTAACGTAGGTACAACACAGTCGCTTCATCAGAAAGACCAATCTCCAGCTTTTCAGGACTGCTGCTAAGAATACACAAGCCAGACAAAAGCCCATTCTCCCCCTTTCCCCATTGACAACTACACTATACACCTCAATTATTACCAAGCACCTGAGTATTCCCTATTCCCTTAGCCTCCTGTAATTTTGGATGGCAGAATATTACTGCAGTAGAGTTTCACCTTCAGGCCTTTGCATGAGAGAAGAGGAGCATGGGTGGAGCAGGAGGTGATGCTCCAAAAGCATCCCATACTCCAACTGAGCATTGAGTGGAGGGAAAGGAGCGGAGAGGAGTGGAGAGGAGAGGAGGCTGCCAAGTGGTGAGCACAGCCAGCTCTCCCCTGAATCTGAAGGAACTCATTGATTCAGCACCAAGTCATTTCTTACATGCTTCATGCCTCAGCATCGTTTTAGATGTTACCAAAAAAAGAGCAAAGGTAAAAAACCAAACCAAACCAAAGCAACCTTCCCCTTTATCTTGTTGACAAATAAAGATGGTGTCCTTCCTCCTAAGGATAGGAGCTGTGACTTGCTATGCATTTACTTTAGAAGCTTGCTGATATTAACACAGTGGGCAACAGCCACTGCTAATTCAAAGCATGTGTCAAAAGGAAATGGCTCCTCCGTGACAGTAACACTTCTTGTAATTCTGTAAGTGGAGAGGAAGAGAATCCTCCTATACTTCATAAAGAGATTCCTGACTGAGCATGCTCAAAATCTAGCAATCATAAGGTCAATTTTAGCAATTTGTTACTAAATTTTACTATTAAACCTGGTGATCTCAGTAATCAAAAGCAGGTTTCCTGTTGCCTCACTACAGAAAGGATTTACAAGGTTGAACTTTCCCATTTGCAACATATATGCAATTCCCTAGGAAGCTAAACAATTACCTGACAGAACCGACAAGTTCATATTAAAAGAAAAAAAGATGCCGTTGCTGAATCAGAGTAATTTGATGTTAATGTTCTATTTTGATAAGGAGCACCAGTTTGAAAAACCACAGGGATTACATTAAAACCAACGGGGTCTTTTTCTTCAGTCAGTAGTGCTGCAGTGGCTGCGATGCTTTACAGGTGTGAGCAATGCAAGATTTATTCAGGAAGGGAACCTCTGTTATCCAATCAACTGATGGAACTGGTAAAGGACAAACTTGGGAGATGTAAAGCCCATTTATTTGTTACCTGAAAACACTGATGTGTTTTTATGTGCTAGAGCCCTTCTCTGCAGGTTCCTGCCCCAGATTTAAGAAGGGTTTACCTGAAAACAGTGTACCTGTCTAACAAAAAGGCACTACCTTTCCCTGCACACAGCACCTTGCCTTGACACATTACCTCTTCATTAGGAACATGCTCCTCAATGTGCTCATGAGCATTATGTGATGCATCTCAATTCATACCCGCTAAAGAATAATCAATAGAGCACTTCGAGTCTAAAGCCTACTGACAGAAAATACAGGAGACAGTTTACATTTGGAAGGTAAAGCCCGAAGTCTGATTCACTGAGAATAAAGAAAAGAGAGAAGGAAACTGTTACTCCACACAGCCCAGCTTACGCTCCAGCAGAGGCTTCACAAAGATGACGATATTCTGACACTGGCATTGCGGCTGCTTTCTAGAGATTACAATGTGCCGAGAAGCACAAAGAAAGCTAAAAATTAAAGACAACCATTTCTAAGTCCATTGGACACTGACACCATCAGAGAGGAAAAAGGAATTAAATCTAATGACACTTTTCCCTGCTTTGCTTCCCAGGCAAGTGCTGTCAATTACATAGTGTATGGAGATAAACAGATTGTAGGTTAGCACTTCCAGCAAAAGCTGAGCATCTGCCCTTGAGAATGCAAGGTCATTACACAGTTTTAGCATCTTCAAAGTTCGGGTGGAGTGTTAAGATTTCCGACTGCTGCCCACAATGGAGTCAGAGTTGTAAAGTGACTGCCGTTTGCTATCTGCAGAAAAACTTTCAAGAAATCCATTTACACCTCTGATGTGAAAGACTGACTGAATATATTTCAATGATTTTAGTGGAAAGGGCAGAAAAAAATCTCAGCCTGACATGAGACACTGATACAACATAGGAGTTTGAAGAGTCAGATACCTGGAAACACCTCTCTACAGTAAAAATCATGAAACCTATTTTATTTAAGAGAGTTTAAATACAGAATTGTGTGTGCAAGCATGTACATAAGCATACATATTAACGGCAAGGATGTACTTGGAGATCCATTTAATTGTTATTTGCCTTGATTAAATAAAGCTCCTAAGAGGTTTTCTATAGGTTTCATCCAGTACAGCATTGCTGTAGGGCAGGTATTCGGAGGTGTTTATTGTCCAAAAGAATATATAAAATCAATACATGGAATTGGCTGCCAAATCAGACAGGGAGGGGAAGTCACATAATGAATTTGAAGCTATGATGGCAAATCATTAAGAATGAAATTATGCAAATAAGAAGAGAAAGGTGGGCACAGATCCAGAGGGACACATGGTAGAAGACAAGTAGGGATTATTGTAATGAGGCATGAAATACATGTGAACTTTCCTTCGTTTCCTTTACCCACAAATTTCCCATGCAATTTTTCTTCATTCTTACAGGTCATCAGTACGACATGCATGTGGCAACTGCTAGTGAGAAAAACCTCAACCAAAGTCACATCTGATTTGTCTAAGAACCAGAGCTAGAAAGAAAAAAAAGGGGTTTTGGAATCAAGGTTCTGAACAAATGTGTATTTTCTGAAATCAATTACCTACTCGTGCCTAATGCTACAGATGTTCTTGAATGCTTCACCAGAGCAGGACACAAAAGAGGCAAAAGTGTAAGCAGTGTTATGCTATAAGCTCAGTAAAGGTTAGTAAAAAGTTTCCATGCTCCTGGGTAGGGTAAGGCATGAGCAAAAAACTTAAGAAGACAAGCATAAACGAGAACTGAAACTCAGTCTTCATCTGTGTACAGCAATATTTCTCATATGACTTTATTTCAAGAGTTGCAGGCACTTCTTGGAAAAGAAAAATCAACCAAAAAAAGATTAGCTCAGCAGGTTATAGTTTAAACAATATCAAAAATACCCAGCCTGCACACCCCACCTCACCATCAAACAAACACAGAAACAAACAAAACTGTAGTTTTCATGATTACAATATCAGAGAGAAACTTTATCTCAAAATATGTATTATTTCTATTTCTTATGTCTTTTGTTTCCTTGATTTTGTGCTTGGAAGTGTTTTCAAATTTTCTTTTTCTGTGTTTTATTTTTAACGAGTTTGCAGACAACTTTTTAATGTTTTACATTTTAAAAAGAGAACCCTGCCTCTAGAAAAGTGCTTCTAGGTCTGAATTAGGCATGTTTGTGAGCAACAGGACAGCCAGCAACAAAGTTCTGACAGAATACAGATATTCTCAGAAAATCTGGGGCCATCACAAAAGAAATAAAGTGAGCACTGCTGAAGGTCCAAAAGCTGATGGTTCAGTGTTCATTTTCATGAATATGATAGAGATTGTAAAGATCATGGCAGTGCTCAGAGCCAACTCTCAGTCTACTCAAATGAAGGAGCATAAGGGTCCCACTGTCCTCACCCCTCACACTCATCACAGCTCCAATATTCCACTTCACAGCATCACCCCTGAGAAAACACATGGTTTATTATCTGTGATACCGCATTATTCATCATCTTGAATAAACTGATTGAAAGTGTATTCCCGTGTCAGACTGCTCTGCAGTAATCTTAACTTTAGATATCACATACAGAATGATTCCTTCTGCTGAAACACGGCTTTCATGTACCAAAATCCTCAGAAATGAGCTGCCTTCTCATTTTTTCCACCTGTACCCACACAATTTTAGAACTACGCAGCACGTCTTGACAGACACCACAGAACAAGATAAAACCCCCTATGCTATATATACATACTCGCTTTTCCAAACCAGAAGGGCAAAACCCACTAGGAGTCAGGTTGGGACCAGCAGGCACTGAATGCTGAGGGGGCATGACAGAAAAGGGCCTGATAACAGGGGCTGCAGAGGCAACTGGGAATTTTACGTATCTCAGTTTTTAAGTACATGCTTGAACATGAAGATTCAAGTTTGTAACTGAAATTATTTCAAAAACATTCAGTGCCTTAGTATTTGGATCCAGTGGCTGCCGGAGCCTCCTTGAGACAAGCTTTTTATGGGTTTTTTAAACAACTTTTAATATATTTGTAAGCATGGCTATACAAATGATTCTGTTCATTTAACCTACTTAAAAATGCCAGCAGAGATGACCAATTTCTGTTGATTAAGATGTTGAAATTGATTTACACAATAAAACATGCTTGCCCCCTGTTTCTAACTTTGTGCCCATGTAGATGACATAAATGTTTGTCTTGTCTTTATCTCTCACAATCTCAAAGATTAAATTAGAGCTTTCTCATATTCTTGTAACTTCAGTCATTTCCCCAAGATGCAACTTGTGTCTCTGTTGCTCCCCCATGGACACCACAGAAGCTCCCGGTGTCAGCTAAATTCTTGCCTTTTGTTTTCCAATTACATTATTTTCAAAATAATTTCAAATGTAAAAATCCTATTATACACCCCTCTTCTGTCAGGTACTCTAATGACATTGTTGGTTCTGAGAAGGCTTGTATAACTGCAATTATTCAAAATAAAATACGTAATTTAGCTCTTTATGTCCTGTTTTATATGAAATGACTGTTCTGAAAGCTGGGGAGAACAAAGGCTTATGAATTGATGCTTTTTAGGATTCTAAATACACCCATCCTCCCCACAATAAATAACAGGGAAATCTGAAAAGATATTTAAAAGAGTATGAAATTCACATATTTGTGTTAAATTGATAAACACTGTACCACATTAAGATAACAAAGTACAATATAAAATTGAAAATACAATTCTACGTAACCCTGCTTCACCTATAATTATAAACACCATAACAATAGCTGTTAGGCCAATATTGGATTTTAATAACAAAACTGTGAAATGGGAAGCACTATGTCAAAATGTCTTTTGATTTATCAGAGGGGGCAAAATAAACCAGATTTCATATCAACCATCAGATATGCAGAGGACTTTGTGAATTATTCCAGACATTGCACCACCTTTGTATTAATCTAGTGGCCCATACTGAGGAAAGAGGCATTAATTTGAAAAAAAGAGAAAAATTAGATAATATTAAAAAGCTTATCAGCATCAGACAACAGCAGAAATCAAAAGCATTTCCACTATTTATTAAAAATTACTATTTGCAGATGTTCCTCTTGCATACAGTATATGCAAACAGAAAAAATTGAATCAAAAGGAATGTGAGCCGCCAGAATTCAGTTCTTTCAACGAAACAGATCAGAGAAACAAGAAATACAGTGATCTGCACTAAAAGCAGTAACACCACCACACTTGTCACAGATGAAATGTAAAGAATAAAACCAAAAGGAGAGAGCATTTTTTTCAGTTAGGTTGAGGGGTGAGTTTCTGGTATCAGATTGAGAGTTAAGCCAAGAATAAAGAAAGAATATTTTAGAAAGCTAAAACCAGACATAAGCCCAGTTTGCCTGGCTTTCCCAGCAGAGGGCATCTTCAACACATTAGAAATTTGCTTCTTACACAGCAACAGAATAGTTCAGACCAGAGCAGTAAAGACCCTGAAGTTTTAAGGCAACTACGAAAACTTCCTGATGCTTTGCAGGTGATACGGGAGGAAAATCTGGAATGATGCACAAAAAGCAACACAAGTCTCAATCAGAGCTGGAAATGAGTGCTTCCATGAAACATCAAGAACCCATCAGTCAGACGGGCGCTGGTTGGCAAGGTGTGGAATAGCTCCCACAACAGGTGGGATCCCAGGTGCTGCAACCTCTCTGCAGCAACTCTGCAGCTCTGTGTATGACTGAGGAGATTGCAGTGGGCCTTTGCTCACATACCTGGAACAGAATCCAGCCCTATCCACCAAACTTGGAACACCTTCCTGCAACTTCTCGTTGCCTCTCTCTTGTGCAACACCTTCAACTCAGCTGTCTTGTTGCCATCTTCTTCAGCGTGTTCAAGGATACTGTTGAGCCTGCTGGAGCTACATTTTCCTCTTCCCCTTTCCTCTTCAGTTGCTTTTGCTGACCATCATACTCCTGGCCTCAAGACCCTCTTCCTCTCCTTTATCTCACACCTCAATGAAGCCTTTTAAAACTTCCTCCTAAGCGAATACTTTTCCTAGTTCCAGCTCATTAAACCACTGTCTGTTCCTATTCAAATTTATTTCTCCTGGGGTGTCAGCAGAGAACAAGATCACTATGGTTCTGTATGTCAGAATAGGAGTTTATACGCTGGCATTAAGTGGGCCTTCGCTGGAGGAGACATGAAAGTGAGAAAGAAACTTTTCAATCATCCACACACCCTTACTCTTTTCAGGGTGACCCCCTTGTCTTTGCAAAATAATCACTTGGACACAAACCTGTACTTTCGACAACTGCAAGCAGGTTCCACACCGTATGAGCATGACCTCAGTGGGACAGGGGAAGAAAGGCACAGAGCTTGTAGGATTAGGGTATCTGTAAGTATAAGCATAGCCCTTCCTTGAAAAAGGGTTTAAGGTATAATAAGGGTATAGTAAACCAAATTACATGTGTTGGGGTGTAAATTAAATGCAAGGTATATTAGTGCAGTGTTAAGGATGCACCACAATTTCTGCTTTGTTTTGTACATGGAAATAGTGTCAGTAACATACATGTTTCACAAGAAAAATTGATTTTCAACCTAATTTTTAAGTCTGTTTTCTTGAACAAGAATGTTAAAAATACTCTAAATTTCCCCTATATTTGGATCTATGCCAAATCACAGGCAAATCCTAATTTAAATTACTAAGAAATTTAAAATTACTAAGAAGCCATTCCCAACAAAGCATGCTCCTTCAGCACCTCTGCTCCCACAAAGCCATGTGGCACTAGAACAGGATGGCACTAGATGGTGCTGTGGGACCTTCCAGGGAAAACAATCTCCTCATAAAACAGAAGTTATTGTATTGTTCAATTAGCCAAGTAGTTGACTCTGTATTTTGAGACACACTAAAGAGTACTAAGTCCCAACAAAAGGGACCAGAACCACAGAAATGGAAGGAATACATTAAGTAAACATTCTGCTTTGACTGACACGGCTTTTTGGAGTTGCTAATTGCCACTCTTCCACTGGAATGGCTTCTTGCCTCTCCTTCTCAAAGGAAAAGGATGCAGTTTTTAGGTTCTACACCAGCCTTACTTGTAAAGGGTTCTACATGTAAAACAGAACTGAAACAGTCTCAAGTCAAAGCTCCAACAGGCAAGGTACCCACAAGACTTTTCTATCTTTCCTTGGGACTGGACCTAACCACCCTCTAACAGACACCATTTTATTCCAGTCCATGTTTAAAAAATTATTTCAACACAATAAGCTTTGAATTAACTAAACTTTGAATGAACTAATCTGTGAATTGACTTTTCCTGCCATGATGATCAGTTGTGTGAAAGAAAACTGAAGCATAAAGACTATAGAAACCTGAGAGAAAAGTGATGGCAAATACTACAGAAATGAGCAGTTATAAGCAGTTATCAAAATTGATTCTACTTATTTATTTCTATAGCTTTCTATGTAATTGAAAACTATTCAAGTAGAACAGGTTCTGTATAAAGACACCACCAACATATAAACCAAAGCACATTTTGTTAAGATAAATACTATGTTTAAATAAACTCTGATCTCCTTCATTCTTCTTCAAGCCAAGAACCTCAAACAGTGCAAGTATAAACACTGTACAACCCCTCTTTGACATATGCAAGAATATAAGAGAGATGCAGGAGCGTTGTGCCAATAAAAACCTATCATGATTAATTATGCATTAGTAGTAGTAAAACAATTTCTTAGCATTGTAAAGGTCTCTTGGTGACCTGCTATTCAGAAATACTACCTAAAATGTATCACTAAAGTGCTGGCATGATTCTCCCACTTACCCAAAAATGTGGGTTTTAAATGTGGTATCCATGAAATGAGATATTATCACCCGCACCCCAAATCAAACCAACAACATCGTTTATCTGTAGTTATTGTAATAAATTAGACAGGTTACTTTGGCTTTATCAGAAAAATGTCTCATGAGCCAAGGTGCTACCTGTACCCTGTAAGGTAAGAAATGCCCTCCAAGTTCCCCAGGATCCTTCAAGATCATTTCCAAGTCAGCTGGAAAGTTAAGCTATTAACAATTAGTTTGAGAGTCAGCTCACTCATACATTATTTTAAAAAAATCTTTAGTCTAAGTGCCCTGAATTATTGTAGTAAAATGTGTAACAAAGCTCATTCAATCTGTTTCCACTGTTATTCTCAGGTAGGATTTCCATGCAGCATTGAGTATTTCCAAAGCCAAACCCTACTAAAATGCACACAAGCCCATGCATACACACAAACCCCCAAACCCAGCCCCCAATATGGTAATCTATATTGCCTGTGTTCTGTTCTGCCTGCCTGGCCCCAAGTCATCAATAATGAATAGAAATGTACAGCTACAGCAGTAGCCTGTGTCATGGGCTTGTCAGGGATTTTTGAAAAGGAACAAAAACACAGGTTTGCCATTTGATTGTGTCTTCTTCTGCAAGCGCAGGAAGGGCAAAGCAAAGTGGTATTTTAAAAGGGTAATATGATTAACCCTTTTTGTATGAATTGAACAGTTTCTTCAACCACAGAGATTAGAAAATTATTTGCTTGCAATGCAACCAGTATTCTCCTAGGCCTGAGAACTCAACAATAATGTGGATTTTGAGCACAGGGAGGAGAGATTTTTTCTATTTTAAGATAATGAATTCATACTCAAGAGGAATCAAATACCACAGTTTACATAGAGGGAGAAAGGATTTCTTTTTCCAAGGAATCCAGCAAGTTCAGTATCAAATTGTGCTCTTGAAGAAGAAACTTAAAGCATGCAAACACATATACACACAGTCAGTGAAAGCAATGGCATTAAAAAATATGCAGATCCTCATAAATGGGCTAGACAACATTCAGGGAAAAAAAAAAAAAGAGGTGGTACTTGTATTTATTATTTCTTTTCAGTGTTCCCAAATACATTTCTGCAGACATTATGACTGTAGTCTTACAGGAGTGATTATCTCACATTTTACAAACAGAACACACCAGCTGGTACACTACCAATCCACACCCTCAGGAGGGTGGGTGGCAGACTACAAAATATCTACAGGACACGCACAAACTAAACTGATTGAAAACCTAATTGTAAACCCAAAACTTTCTTGCTTTTTTACATCTGCATAAATGCCAGAAAAAGTCCTGCATTAATATATTTAATTAATAAAAACATTAACTTCCACAATAACATCTGTAGTAGATGGGTAGATATTCTCAACTTTGGAAGACCCAACTGAAGACACACCCTTGTCTTCAAAAAACCTGGAACTGTACAATTTGAGATAATTTATATAAGAAATTAAACTATGTAAACACGAACTTCCAACCTGGCATCAAAAGCAACACATCTCATTTCAAATTATGTTACCAGGCCTTCTTTTCTAGAAGCCAGTAACAAATAAAAGCACATGGTTTAAACACAACTGATGAAAATCTTCAGAAAGCGGCAATCAATAACACAATTTAACCAGCCTACTCTGTGTTCTGACCTAACGTTATCTTGTGATAACTGTTTTTAATGGTTAGAGTGGGATATTACAGTATTCAGCTGAGCTCAAGTGTGCATAAATCGCTGAATGTTCATGAGTTGAATATGTTATTAATGACTGTGAATAAGGAAAAAGGACCATAAACCACCTTTCTGTGGCAGATAATAAAATAACTGCCTCAAAATCCTAAGTACACACTCTAGCATAGTAAGGTTTAAAAAACCCCAATCCACAGAAATGTGATTCTGTTTAAACCAGCTGATTAAATTGAGATAATTTACTTACGAAAGAAACTTTATCCTACTTAAAGAATTCCAAAATTATTTAATATCAAAAAAAGTTGCTTCTCTGTTCTAACTCCAAATATACTTCAGAATGACTACACTGATTACCACTCATTTTGCAAATTTTGCACACTCAGTGAAAAGTTCTTTTCTCCTATTGACATCTTTTTGCGGTTTTGCAAGTGCTTAGATACCCCTCCTCCAGCCTACTGCCCAAACACAGGGTTGGCAGCACAAAACTTCTGCCTTGTTTTGAATATCCCCACAGCAGACAGTCTACTTAGCACACATTTTAATGCACTGAATATGTACATCTGCAACAAGAAAATGCAGGGGGGTTTCTCATATGTGGTAGAATGGGCCAGCCTCATTCTTGTTATCAATGCCATATGATTCTTGGAGTATCTTGTCATTTTTTAAAATCCACCTTCTTTAAACATGTTCTTTTTTCTGCGCGTTATTCACTAGATACAGATTCCACATTCAAGACAAAAGACCAGTGCATTTGCTCAGTAGCATGCTATTGCTCAAATCACGGTAGAAAGGTAAAAACCTGGGCACAGGCATCCTAAAGAACTGCTTAAACAACCCACAAAAACCCCAAAACAAAACAAAAATAACAAACAGGAAAGGAAAAAAGAAAAAGGGAGTGGGGCAGCAAACAAAACTTGGCTTTGTACTTCAATTTCCTGTATGAGTTGTGCCACTCCAACTTGCCATCAGAAGAAGGCTGCTTTTCCCCTGTCTGATATGAATACTGGTTTTGCATTTAAATCATCTGCCCCGAAATGTGGGTCTTTGATTCAGTAACATAACAGAATATTTCCAGAGGGGGAAAATTGTTTCTGAAAACAAAACAGTCCTAGTCTAGCAGAGACTGTCTAGGCAGGGAAGGGAGCTGGTATGAGAGACTGGAACCAAAGGAAGAGAAAACATTTCCCTCACAGCCCCCACAACAAAGGCTTTTTTTGATTTCAGCTCTGAAGAGCTCAAATGGCGAGCCAGCGTCAAGTTGGAAGGTGTTTCTATTTTATAGGAGGTAAAAGAAGAGAACTAAAAGATGTTATCCTAGATTTCTCCCTTCCTTTTCTTAAAGCAAGAGTCTTCAGTCCACTTCGTCCTCAGGGACCCACAGCTCCCAAGGTGGCTCCTTTGTGACTCTTTTTCAGGCTTTGCCCCAGCTTTTCCCAAAGAACCATTGCCAAGGCTGGAAGTCCACAGTACGGGATTAGACAATTTGTGCACTTAAATTTGCAAAAGCCTCAGTTCTCTGGGTCCAGAATAATTCTCACTCTACAAGTAGAATATATTTGTTTTAAAAGTGAAATTCTTTGTAATTACTCAGATGACATGCCACACACATTCACAGAGCCTCATTAGCTGAAGGGACAAAACATATCCCTAAGGCCTTTGATTTTCGCTGAGGGTTTCTAGAATTTTCTAATCAACTAGAGTTTTGTTTGTGCATATTTTGTGTGTCTAACACTGTTCATAAACTTTTTCAGCTGGTGGGTGGCAGACAGGACTTCTCCACAGAAGCTGTAGAACAACTGAATTAATTGCTATCCACCCCTACCCTAAACATGGGAATTGCAGAGAGAGCAGCAAGATTTAACTCATCCTAAAATTAATAACTGACATGATTTTCAAAACAGTTCTCAGATGCACTGTTTACCTCATAGATCTAACATAAATCAATGATATGCAACCTAATAATTAGCATTACACATCATTGCACTCTACCACTGTGAAAATCACAAAACCAACTCATCACCCAGCTCAATATTACCTCTTAATACCTAGTACATTACAAGGCAATTTTAATGCCCATAACATGGAAGGGTTAAATAGCCTCATCTTGGTGTTGAATACTGTCTCTGCTCAAAAATGGGAAATATAGCACCTCCTGTCTGCTTAGGTGCGAAAAGTATGTTTCTTCAGAGAGCAGATCCTTACCCACCAGTCTACTCACTATCAGTTTATTATCAGCTCTTCTAATTTTAAGTGCACTTTCCATGTGAAAAAGACAAGTTTCATTTTTTCCCCCTGAAGCTTTACTGCCTACTCTAGTACAGGTGACAGGGTCAAAAAATAATTATTTTGGCTATTTTCAATTACACAAAATTATTTCATTTCTTTTCCAAAGCAGTTTCAAGCCATACAAATGCACATGATACAGGTTTGCCCAACACCTCAATGAGCAAATCAAGGCCATATTACTAAAGGCCACAATGCCATCATCCCTCTCCTTTCTGGATCAGACAAAAAGGACATCAGCCTACCTCATAAACAGAGTAAAAATAACAATCCTATAGGCTAGCACTAACTTGGGATAGTCATTCCCAAGCTGCAAGCTACCTAAAGACATACTTTTCCTCTTTTTTAACCACGCTGTTTTACTGAGAATGTACATGAAGTAAAGAGTTGAAAGATTGCTTGCCAGATGCCTACTAGAGCTTTATATACACACAAAAGATAAAACTGCTGAGTTTTTTTTTTTTACATATCTTATGTAAGAGGGGTTTTTAAATGTAAATATTATACTTAAATTAGCATTTCTGGTTTGCCTACAATCAAAAGCCTCTAACATCACAAATCATGACAATGAGGTGGCCCAGCAACCTAGACAGACAGACACAGGAAGTTCAGTCAGTCAGTAATAAAAAGCTTTGGCTGTCTGGCTTCAGGGAGAAGAAAATTGCTTGGATGATCACTTCAGTACTCTACTAGGTGATGCACTATTTTATTCTTTCTGATAGCTGCAATTTAAAAGAACTCAAAACAAGAAAATGTACATGTAAAGGCTGAGCAAAGATGTGGACTGAAGCTTTATTTTGTTTTGTTTCAGATTCACACTTTTGATAGAGCCTAGGGAGCCAGAGAGAGAAGAAAGGAAACTGTCCCCAGCGCCTGACAGTAACAAAAGTGAAAACAGCTGCTCAAGTTGCAAGCTACCTGCAGAGTGTCTCTAGGAGCAAGGGGCTCTGCTGGGGAGGCAACAGCCTTTGCAGTGTTAGCAGGTGTCACTGCAGTGCACTTGCCAGCAAAACAGAACATACTTATCACGCCATGATCATAATCTAATTTCTTATCATGATTCACTGAAAATACACTGTCATCCCACTCATCAGCAAATCTATGTCTGAATTTACCCTGTGGTAAATTTATGGTGCTGCTCATGATGGACCCAAGCCTGACCATGCTGCTGAGCATTTACAGCTCCTCCCCAAGAAAGGAGGCATTCTGCCCCTTGTTGGAAGGTTTGTTTTAAAAAGGAGGTGTTGTCAGAGCTGAGGATTGTTTCTCCATCCTTCTTCACTCTTAATTCCATCTAGACAGTAACAGCACTAAACTCTATGCTAATGAGAAGCTTTAAATTCTTCTGTCAATGTGACTGACTTTTCCCTTCCCTAGTTTTCTTGAGGCTTATTCCTTTCTGTTCTTTCCTTTTTTCCCCACCTCTCCTCAAAATCTTTTCCAAAAAGATTAAAAGTATAATCTTTCAAGAAGCTGACTTCCGAATGTACCTAGCATGTAAGTCTATACCTGGCAGGGCACAGAGGTGCTCTGCATTTTTAATTATATATATGTTTTTTCAAGAACTCTTACTTAATGATGAGACCACAAAACACCTTCTAACTCCATTATTCCACTGAAAAAACTCCCAACTCCCAGCATTAGCTTGTCTTCAGCCCCTCACAACTACTGGCAGCTTGCTCAGACAATTGGCAAATAAATCTGATTTGGTCATTTATCCAGCAAGCAATAAGTATCAAGATGAACATTTCCAGATTTGACAAGTAACTGCTGTATTAAATACCATAAGAGTACATTTCTCAGAAGTTGATGGCCCATCCACAGAGTTCTTATTATTAGCAGCAATAACCATTCTGGATAAGTGACTATTCTCTTCCAAGGGTAATAGCATCTGCTTATATAAAGGGGTATTTTTGGCACATTCTCAAGGTCTTCTTTCTTCTACCCTTCTGTCAGAACTCGACTCAGGTATGCACAGCACCTAAGTGGTCCTACATACTCCAGGTAATTAGCCTTTCCACTAATCAGAGAGCATCTCTCACTGCTGCAAACATACAGGGCACTGATTGTTCTTTAACCCTCAGGTTTCCTTTGCTCATTTCTGGAAGAACTCACTCAACACCCGTTAGCTTGAACTACTCTTTCAATGCACACCATTTAGAGCTTTCCAAATAAAATAATTTCTGAGCATTTTGCTGGAAGCTGAATTTAAAGACATGAATTATCGATGTTTCAGCTAAAATGTATCCCTGATCTTTCCCTTTTCACTGAATAGTTAAGAAAATAAAAGCTCACAACATGTTTCTCTGTGACCATCTTCACATGCCTTTCTGCTTGAAAAATTGATCACCTTAGATAAAAACTAATTTACACCTGTGATTTATTAAGACAAGAAACTCATGTTTAGAAGGAAAAAGGCTGCAGTAAGTGTCTATGCTCTGACAAATGGCAAAAAAATACAGCTGATTTAACAAATGAGTGCTCAATCAATGATGCACTGAGGCACATGACAAAGGGAAGTCAAAATCCATTACATTCAAGAACCTCCTTTAAATTCCACTTCAGTGCACTGACCCTGTTGCTCAATGCTAAAGACTTTACAAGGTTTTCGGAAACATTTAGAGAAGCTTTTGTTTTGGCATTCACTCAGCTGCACCTCACAATTAACACTGCCAGACTCCTCTCTAATCAATTATTCATTAAGATTACTAGCATATCTTTTGAGCGCCTTAACTCCACATCAGAAGTGTGCGAGGGATGATACATCCATGTGTACTTTGCAGAATAAAAGGCAGACTCTAAGCAGGTTTTAACGTTAAATGAGAACAAGGCTAAAAGAAGCGAAATCAACACTTTTAGTCAAAGTTGAGCTTCAGGCGAGCTGCAGGCAGTGCACAGCGTGAGAGAATTTGGCTCCAGAAAGTGCCCATGTGCTGACAGCTGAATAAGAGTTTGAAGGCTTAATGGTAAGAAATGTTCCGTCAGTGGTAATGTTACACTTTACTTACTCAGTTAACTACTCATCTTCTCCAGCCCTGACAGCTGATGACACAAACCCCATTCAATTCAAGTTTTACCAGTTGCTATACAAACATATTTATTGAGGTTCCCATGGCTAATATTTTTCCAGTCAAACAAAAAAAGCAGGATATAATTTTCAGGAAATAACTATCAAACACAGTTGTGCTGAAAAACTAAGAATGCAAAAAAATCTAAAAAGCTGCTCAAACTATACAAAAGAATACAAATTAATTTGAGCCTATTTCTACAACTATACTATGTGCAAAATAGCAATTATCAATTTACATTATGGTAGAGCCTACTCTATTAAACACAATGTGTTGGTGGGGAAGATATTTGACCCCTTAACATAATTTAAGCATATAGTTTAGGAAGGTTTTGTATTTAAAGCCCATGAGAGATCTAACTTGGGCTCTGAAGTTAGAAGGCATAAATGGTTCTCCCCACAGCATACAGAAAAATCCCTATTATCACGGAATCTTTCAGGTTGGAAAAGATCGCACTGTCAAGTTGAAGTTACTAAGTTTTCAGTCCTAGTTTGTATCCGCCTGTTTTACCTGGGTCAGAATGAACAGCCAGCTACAACTCTAGGCAAGATGAGCCTAGAGTTACCTAGAATTTTTGCATTTTCTAAACATTATAGCATGAGTAAAGTAAAAAAATACCCTAAAAAAACCCCCAACCCCTCACACAAATAAAACAACAAAACCAACCAACCAAAAAAACCCAACAAACAAACAAACCCCCCCCCCCAAAAAAAAAAACAGAAAGAAAAGAAAAACCAAAATTACCAAAGACAAGAAAATCACAGAGTCATAAGTATTCAAGTGCCTATGGTACTACCGGAGCAGAATTGGGTTTTCTCAGTCTGAAGTGGTATTTGATAAAATCTTATAATCTAAGTGAGAGCAAGTCCGTAGCTGCCAAATAATGTCAGTAAAATGCCAGAGGTGCCTAATCCTCCCCTATTCTGCATGCCCACAGCTGCTGCCATCCTGACTGAGAACAGAAGGTCTGTGTATACTTTCTACACATGGTGATAAGCATTTGCCTCAGCAGGTCTTTTACCAAAGACTGGATACCATGTTCTAGAGCCTGATCTTACATTACAGAAACAACAAAAAACCTCCAACTCATAAGCGGTTGAAAGCAAGAGCAAAGAAATACTTTTGTAGATCTACAACAGATCCAAGCATTTCAAAATGAAGTGAAATTATGCTCATCATGGCCACACCTTGCTCCTTAGATTATGGAGTGGCTCAGATGCTTAACTCCCACCAGCTGGAGTTTTTGAAGCTAGTCTATTCACTAAAGACAGAGAGAGGTACCTAGAAACATTTCAAACAAACAAAAACAGAATAAAGGAGCTTAGAAGTGAAACTCCCGTTGAAAAAAAATTATGTACTTTAGAAAGTTTTACCTACCATGACTTTACAAAGCATACAAAAAGAGAATGCATACTTTACAGATGACTGTATTCCTGGAATAATATTTCATTATACATAATATCGCATGCTGTAGATATCTGCAAAACATCTCAGTGTATCAAGAAGTATGATTGAAATCTTGACAGCAAAAGAACTTAGTATTATCACAGCAGCATTACTGTACCCAAGTCGGCAACGAAGAGATTTACATTGTCCTTGGAAGAAGTCTACCAAAAGGTATGAATTCACTGTACAAAATACCAGCGTTTAACACATCTTTTGTTCCTGTTACACTTCCAGTGATTTCATAGGATTTGATTATTCAGAAATAATTGTTTCAAACAGAAATAAAATAATATCATATCTCCCAGCAAATAGACTGGTAATTCAAGTGAAGCACACCGTCTAAATCCTTCAATGATTTCCTTTGCTATCCTGATTTGTTCTTTTTGTTCAGAGGTAGCACTCGCTAGTTTCAAAGAGAAAATAATAATTTAGATTCATATGTAAATCTCATGTTCCTTCATGGATCTTCACAGCAATGCGTGACAGACTGTACAGTATTATCATTGAAAATAAAGTATCTTAAAGGGGAAAAAAAAGAGAACAAAACAGAAAAACAAACCTAATAAAAGCATAACCAATTCTCTGTTTAGCATCAGAGGCCTGAACACAAACTACAGCTCTGCAATGTAAAGCAACCAACTCAAAGCCCTTTTGGACACTTGGGTGTCATGAATTTCTGCTGTAACACAGAGGTCTGTTTCAATGATCAGTTTTGAAAATGCTCAAATGCTCATTGTGGAGCTCCCCATCATTTGTAAAACAGATCAAATGGTCCCACTCAACACCCCCACCCTGTTTATCACCCTGTGTATGTAACCCTGTCCTCAGGGTGTATATGAACAATGTTTAAAAGGCAGCAATATGCACAGCTGATCAGACCAGCAGCTGATCAGTATTTAATCACCAAATCCAATAAGGAAACAAATGAGGCAGAGCACAGGGGTGGAAAACAAAGGTAGGTGGAAAATGTTAAATGAGCCACCAATTTATGGAAGATAAAAACACTCTCAGAAACAATTTTCAAAACAATTTTCTTTTTACACCTTTAATAAACATTCTGTCAGAGTAAACGAAATCTCAGAAGCTGGAAGTTAAAAAAAAAAAAATCAATTAAAATGAAGTCACAGGGAATGGTGGGGAATTGTTTCTGGCAGTTATTTGATATAGTATGGTTAATATTTCTAGTCAGGCAAATTAACAGTTTTGCTGCTGGAGACTTGCACTCACACAATACATTACCTCTGAGGGTTTGTTCTAAAAATTACAGAAATATATGCATAAATATTGTTATATAACTATATTTGAGATGTACAGTAACAGTTATTTACAGACTCTAATACAAAGGAATTCTACACTGCTAAAACTAGCTGAAAAGAATGTCTGCATCCACAAAAAAAAGTAAAAAAATACACAATTCATTCCATGTGGTCCCATTTCACTTGTAAAACATAATTTGAAAGCTCTTAAATAAAAGTCTGTTTCTCTAGCCAACTGTATCAATAGATCAGCTTTTCTTTAATACCATTCCACTGTATAATTTGTACTGTGCCACGCTATATTGATTGAAGAAAATTCCAGCAAGACAGTGTCAGTTTCTGTTTCTACAGGGAAACCACTGAGCTGAACAGCGAAGCTCCTAAGGTCAAATCAGGATGCAACTTGTGCAGCGCTATCTTCAAATTATATAGGGCTAATGAGGAAAACAATGGGAGGTTTGCAGGCACAGTACAAATACCATTTTTTCTCTTCATTTGCCTGCTAATGTATCTTGAATAACAACATCAATTACGATTTTTACTTTTCATATCTTTTCATATATGTAGTAATTTACACTTGCAAGCAGAAGCTCTGTTTTCATCATACGGTTCAAGTCATTTCCTATCTCTACTGCACTGCCAAGTGTGGCCACAGAAAGAAGTTCATTTAGCTTCCAGTTTATCTTGAGATTCTGCTTAGAAGAAGCTGCTGTTCCTTGGCTCCTGTAACTCATGTTTGCATTAGAGATTTACCCACCCGGACTTCAGGTGCAGGAAGAGAGAGAGAAAGCAGCTTATCTTTATCACAGTGCTCTTTACAAACATATTCCATTCCACATGGATGGTGAAAGTACAGATAGGCAACTTGATGCAACCTTGCCTTGTTCAGAGGAATGAAAAGGGAAAGAAACAGGAGTGTTTCACATGCAGAGTTCACAGTCATTTATGTCTGACCTGTACAAGCTGAATAACTTACTCTCAGCTGTGACGGAATATCTGCCTGCAGACACCAGGAAGTGGAATACAAAGTACCTCTAGTTTATGCGTTTGGACACCTGTGTGAGGCAGCAAGTAATGGGAATTTCAGTCCTGCCTACTCCAGAAAAGAAGACTCCCCCTGTGCTGAACCTTGAGCCTCTAGGGCCACAGCTCAGCTCTGCTGCTTGGACAACCCTTCAGTTCTCAACCTGACTGCATGCAAGGCAATTCTGGATCAAAACACTGGTGTCATACTAGGGGCTTTGGCAATACTTTCTGAGCCTGGCACTCCCTATCAGTGACATTCTTCCCTTATCCTGCAAAGATCTCATAATTACACAGAGCTTTGTAATACGTAACTAAGAACCAGCCAATGAAAAGCTTCCACACCTTCAGGCTTTCAAGGTCTAACATAAAGTTATGAAAATTGAGCTGACAATACACTGATACAAAGGAAATATATCAATAAAAACAGTCATATTTGAACTAAAGAATGTGCAGACTAAACAAACTTTATGCTGTCCTGAGGCATTTCAGGTATGACCCCCATAGACCATACAAGATATTTATATGAGTCCTGTAAGTACATGCATGCTCAAATAGGGAGCATCGACTGAAAGGATCAGCAGTGGTTTTTATAAGCACTGTGTGTAATTATATCTTACTTTTTTTAGTGACTACTGGACTAAAAGAAAACAAACCAAAGCTATTAATTCAGCTTGTTCAGTGCCTCAGAAAGGCTAAATGAGCATGAAACTGAAAAGTATCTCCCACCCCAACAACAGCATGCAGAATGTCAGAAGTGAGGCAATTAAGAGACACCTAATAAAATAAAACCATCTCTCAACCAGTTAACTTTGACTTAAAATAGCAAAATAATTTAGCAGAGAACAATGCACGCTTTCTAACCTTTCATAGCATGTTAACAGGTGGCAGTGCATTTTTCTTTGATGTTTGTTGTGAAGTCAGATTCAAAGAGCCTGTTCAGTTATTCTTTGTTACATTTGTATTCCCTTCTGCTATCAATAGCTACATTAAAAAAACAAAAGAAATCCTCCACATATTTTTAACCTTATGAGATAAACCTGTCAAACAGTGCACGCAAGCATCATGTGACTTTTTGTAAAGTTATAATTGAAATTGCATGCTTTTGACTGCTGACAGATATGGTTTAGCACAGAAGTTTGGTTTGCAAAATTAAGATATACAGCTGAAATTATCAGAAGGGATGTATTCAAAGGAACAAATGTAAAAAGCAGAGTAAGGACAGGTTACATACTGAAGGCTTTGCCCAGACAGTTCTTGTCTGCTCCTTATCCCAAGAGCCAAACTTCAGACCAGTCTCCTGAGGTGAATGATCTCCTCAGTGAATGACAGTCCTAACCAAGCAGCAAACAAATGCAAGTTTGTCTGACGTCCACCTCTATCGAGCTATTATACCTGTGCCTTTATGCTGCAGGTGGTATTTTTTATTCCCAAATATTTGTACTCAAACGGTTACCTGTTTTCCACTTGATGCACGAAACACTGAGATACCAATGCTCTACTATTTCAATAAAATGCCCTGAGCAGGAGCTGGTAAGCATAGCCAACATGGAAAAATGGCAGAATCTTCTGTTTAAATCTAACTGAAGGACCTTCATTCCAGACATCTCTTTCCTTAAAACTATTCTCTTACAACTGGGTGCATGTGGAAAGGGTTGAAGAGAAGCCAGGACAAGCTCACGGAAGATAAACCTGTTGAAATTCATTACATATAGAGGAATTATAACTAGTTTCAGAAATACAAAGCTGGAGAGCGTGAGAACTTCAGGGAAAAGTGACATATAAGAATAACCTGAACTTTAAACGCAGTGTTCCTTAACTATCTCTTGGCCACTGATAGAGAAGCAATATTCAGTCAGTTCCAGTATGGCAGATTTTGTCTGCTGCAATAGAGTTGCAGCCACCCATGCATAAATTTATTTTCATCTAAGGAATATACTCTTTGTTTCCCCCCAGACTCATAATACAACTAAGCAGCCATGGAATCTCTCCCTGTTGTTTTATTACCTATAGACTAGGAGAATTTCAGAAATTAACATGACAGATTAATTACACTGTACAATTTAATTAAGTCTTTGAAGAATAATGGATCCAGCAGAAAGCTCCCTAATAGCCTGATAGATAGAATTGTGAAGGAACAGCAAGTTAAAAAATAATAGGCTAAAAGGCCAAAGTGGTGCAAAATCTCCCTTTCCACTGAAGTTCTCAGAATCTAGAAATAAGCAGCTCCACATCACGAGCCTGAGTGAACACATTTGCAGTTACACCCTCCGGGACTGCTCAGTCAGTGTGTGTTATTTGAGAGATGCCATCTCTGTTAACATTTAGGGATGCACTGCCTCAGCACAGAGCACCCGCCCCTTGTACAGCCAAGAACCACAGCGGGCATGCAGTGAACATTCCCAGGCTACAGAGGAAACAAAGCTGAGCCCTGCACTGTGTCCTAATGAATCAGGATGTACCGCTGGTGGCTGAGGGATGTAAAATGTCCAGCCGCTAGGAGAATAGCCCCAAGCTCTTCCCAAATTATGCGCTCCACTATTACAGGCCTGCTAGCAAAACCTATCAGATTCTCCTGCAACATGATAGTTATTCTTTTGGACAAAGAGGACAGGTAAAAATAAATTGTAGAACAAAATCTGATACCCAGTGGAATAGTAAGGCGTGCAACAGGGAAAGGTTTTCAGGCACTGCAAAATTCTGCAGAATTTCAGATGGCCAGGAGACAGGCACAATAAATGCAAATGCATTCACTCTCATAAAGTGTGGAAAACTTGGAAAAAGAAAATTCAAGAATATAAACATAAAATCTTGTTCTAAGTGGCCTGAAAAGCTAACTATTCAGTTAATGGGTATACGCAAAACAAAAACAATGAACAGACATAATTTTTTAAATCGGCATTGTGAATGAGACACGATAAAAAGTGCATTTTGAAACTGTATGACCATCAATGGTCAACAAAACACAAAGAACTAGGTCATTAGTGTGTTTGAATTGTTTATCCCTATCATGGGACATATTTAGTCTCAAAATTAAGGAGAACAATAACTTGTTGGGCTGTAGGTTTTTTAAAAAGATCCAAACAACCCGAAGTACATGAGTTATGGTATTAGTTAGTTCTACATTGGGGCATCTGGATTAGGTGAAATTCTGCAAATGGATGTATTTATCTTACTGGTATCAACACATTTCCATTCAAAACCAGGGTTTCACTTATCATATACTTGCAATCCTTTGAAAGGAAAAATGTGAAGACCTCTCTAGTAGCCATCTGTCCTTCTTATGCCAATACAATGTAGACAATTATAGCAGTATTCCTTTCAACCTCTTGAACAAAGTACATTAAAAAGGTTTGATCAAATCCTCTTTATGCAATATATGTCACATTCAGTGAATACAAATTGATGACCTTGCCCTTTGCCCTGGCAAACTCTCTTTGTCTTTCCTCTGTGAAATGGCATATTTGAACACAGTATTATCTTAAATGTTGCCTTGATTGCATATGGAGAGAACACAGGCAGCTAAATGTTAAACAAATGAATGAGGTTTCTTAAATGCTCTTCTTGCACACAATTTTAACACTCTCTCACTCACCTCAAGTCTTACCTGTATAATGAAATGCCAGACAGGAATATTACCAAGTACTTTAAAAAAGAATTGCATAAGCTCAAATTATTTAACAGTACAGTGAAAACATAAATACTCCTTTTTGTACCAAAGCACCAACAGATTATCTTTAAAGGGAACACAATAAACTCCTTTTCAGAAAGCTCGAGTACAAATTATGTTTAATAACTTCCATAGCTATGGACAATTCATTAGGCTGCTGTGACTGAAACAGGGTAAAGAGCACCTCTCCTTTTTGTTCAGTTTAGTATGCAAATGGTTGTCAAACTGCCAGAGTAGCTGGTTACACTGATTTTTCTACACTGCCAGTTAATCAGTCTCCTATTTCATCTGCATGCAACCTTCATACACACACACAGGAGAAACAAAAACTGAAAAAACCCAGAGAAGTGCTCACCTAAAAATTATCAGGGAAAACCCAGCACTAAAACAGTTATTTATGTTATTTGTTTTACAATATCACTAAATAGTTAGATGACCCAATGTGCAGTGAACTGCATGTATTTATCAGGCAGTCTCTTCCTCCAAAAGTCTATAACCTGGCTTATGAGACACACATTAAAAAATCCCAGAGGACAGAAAAGGAAGCCAATAGACAGATATATGATGGGATTTGTCTGGTTTCGTTGGCGCCCCCTCCCCCTGCTTTTTTCTAAGTCTGGATTTTCAATAAAAAACCCTAAAGAGTGACAGAAGTTACAAGTGATGGTACAAAGTGAACAAGCACACCTATCTGTTCATGGGCTCCAGAACAGAATGGATTAAGTAGAAATTCATAGAGAGTTCAAGGAATTGAGGTAGAGCTTTGCAAAGTGCACACCCAGAGCATTCAAATAATTTAACACAGAATTACGTGTAACAGGCTGGCAAAGATGATGGATTAAAAAGAAGCATTACAGATAAAGTATTATTTTTGTGCTGACTGCTATTGCTTGACCATTGGGAAGGCAAGAGGCGGCATTTGATAAAGCTGGTTAAACAGTCCATTTGTGACTCATGCATGTCACAGTCATATTAGCAATGAAAAATACAGAAAAGATTGTTCCTTTATTCACATTTTAGGGGATAAAAACATCTGTCTGTAAATAAATAAGGACTGAAGATTCTCCCACTTTGCTTCATCGAGCAACAGATAAGATAGAACAGAAGTCCTCTCTGGAGCAGTGTAGCCCACACACGACTGATACATCACTGGAACCCACAAAGGACATTTCTCCTCTAATTTCTTACACAAAAAGCAGAAGAGTTCAGGTTCCACCTGATTTGAGTACCTTAGCAGAATTTTCTTTGGATTCTTTCTTGTAATATACATACCTTTTAGAAGCATTACCAAGTCTTAACTTCACTATCAAACTGTAGGACATATCTTACAGATTTCAAAAGTGAAACTGGAAGCCCTTAAACAGCTAAAACAAAAAGGCAGTGTTGACAATATATTAAGTGCTACTTATACCTCCATTTGTACTACATATATTTTATTTGAACTCTTGACTTAAGCATTTATAAAGAAAGTGATTTCATGTAACCTCATCTTAAAAATATTTGCAGATGTTCCATTCAAGTAAAAGGGGTTTGAAAGCAGTAACATTTCTCCAGCTGGAACGACCTCATCCTATTTAGAAAAAGGTAGAATATTGTGTACACAGTTTGTTATTTGGACCAGGGAGGGAACCCAATAGAAGCATAAGAAGGACATTATCAGAAAGACTGTGTAGGAATAAGTGTATGAATTTACAGCATTTCCACTTTTCTAACTGTAAAAATGGAATAAAATATCAGAGTCATTTTGTTTGGAAAAGACTACTAAGTTCATGAAGTCCAACCACGAACCCAGCACTGCCATGTCCACCACTAAACCTTCTCCCTCAGTGCCACATCTGCATGTCTGTTAAACGCCTCCAGCAATGGTGACTCCAGCACTTCCCTGGGCAGCCTGTTCCAATATCCAGCCACCCTTTCTGAGAAGAACTTTCTCCTAATATCCATCTAAACCTCCCCTGATGCAACTTGAGGCCATTTCTTCTCATCCTATTGCTTGTTACTTGGCAGAAGAGACTGACCCCCACCTAGCTATAACCTCCTTTCAGGTAGCTGTAGAGAGATAAGGTCGATATGAGAACAATATGAAACATGCTTGATTGTTTTTTTCTGGCTATAGCTTGGAGCACTTCAATACTTGATGAGATAAACTTCAAAATACACTACCAAAAAAACCCCAGAAGAACAATTCCACCAAAAAAAGCAACTGCTCCTTCTAATCCTTCTGTTTGCAGCAAAGCATTACTTAAAGAAACCTTGCACTTTGGCACCAGACCAGTCCTTTCCATTGATTTTATCAGGGCAGAATTCCACCTCTTAAGTTTACACAAGACACAACTTCACTTCAATCTCCTATAGCAAAAATTGCCGTCTTTAGCCTCCTCTCCTTTGGCCACAGTTAACTATCTTCTCTTTAGTCACACGTGAGACCATTTCTAAAATGGATCACAGACATGATCAAGTGGGGGAAATGAACCCCTGGTTTTTGTTTTAAAACTCGGCTCATTTCACTGTTCCAGTCTGAAACACGGCCCCAGAAACCAACATGTTGGCACCTTTTTTTGCAGCATGAGAGAAGCAGAAAGCAGGGTTGTCACCTCTTAAACTGAACTTCGTCACCAGAGAAGTCTGTGAGGAATTGCACCTCAGATTAAAAAAGAAAGAAAAAGAAGAAAAAAATATCCCATTTTGCTGGATCACACTTTCCTTTCGATGCTGCTGTTAAAAACAAAAACCCAAAAGTGTCTGTAAAAAAACTGACAGCTGCTGACGGACCCTGCTGCTGTCTACCAAAAGAACCCTCAGAACAAAGTTAATTTGAAGAGCAACAATAATCACATTTAGGAAAATACACCCCTTATTTGAAATACGTCATATAATTCCCCACAACAGCAGCATTTAAAGCACAGGTCTTGCTCTATCTAAGCAGCAGAGCAAACAAAGGAAAAAGTTTAGTGATCCTCACTGTTACTAGGCATCATCAGTGAACTGTGACCCACTGGGATGTCCCCACTAAAATACACAGAACTGCCAAATGTCCATTTGGAGCCACGTTAGAACCCATTCTCCTGCCACATTTCTTTCTCCAAACAAGGTTAGTTCCAAACTCATAACATTTCTTTCAAAAGTTCAAGTTTGCTTTTTGACTTGCTTGATGTTTTTTCACTTTTGTAGTTCCACTCACCTAAACAACCTATAGGTATCAAGGCATTTCTAATTATCCCAAATTGATCTTCAAGTTACTCTTGTCTAACTATCCAAAGCATTCCATGAAATACCCCACTCCCAGACACTTCATCAGTGTTCAGAGCTCTGCAAAATAACACATGCACCACTCAAGCCTCCTGCAGGACCACAGAGGAAGAACTTACTGTGGCATGCACCGTAAAAACCAACATCTGACCTAACAATCTCTTAAGTTATATTGAGAAGCAAAGGATAGACTCTCAAAACTGCTCACCAGCTTGATTCCTGGAAAAGGCTACCACATGTTTATTAGATAAAACCAAATTTTTGTCCCTAAAGTTACAGGGAAAAGTTTGACAGCTCCCTAAAGAAGGCATTAGATATCCAAGATGTCACTTCCAGCACGTAAGTTTACTAACTCCACTTACGGACTTACTTCAAAGTGTTTCTTTCTGGTCACACAGAAAATCCCTTCCTACTTTTCACACTCAGTTTTACTTTTTAAGACATATTTTCCGTGTTTCTTAAGAAGAAAAACACCTATTAATCAAGGAAAAAGAAATAATTTAAGCATATAAGCTTCAAAAGTATATATTCTCCCGAATACTATGTCGTCATATACAATAATTCTCCTAGTGGTTCTGTAGTCCCTGTGATACACTTTTTTGCTTGTCCATTAGGGATACAGTGAAGAGAGCTCCCATTCGTGATCCACTGCTACACTGACCTCCGCCAGCGCAGTCTGCCAACACAGCCAGAAACCTCCCCGTGCTACAGAGGGCTGACACCATGGGGATGGTGTGGCCACAGAGCAAAGAAGACACACCAGGGGGACTCCTCTCCAATACAGCAGCATACTTTTCACTAACTGTGGCATGGACTTTGAATTACATAGATGTGGAAGGCTTGGGAAGAGAATACTGGAAATGAAGAGACATGGGGTGGGAACTGAAATCACCATTCCATTTGCAGCACTTCAAGAGTCTTGGGAACCAGTCAGTTTTGAGAAGGCTGGTTCTTTTGTAAGCAAGAGAAGACAAACAATGCAGAAAAATAAGCCCACTGAGCCAAGAAGGCAGGAAAAATGGCTTGGCACAAATGCAAGACTCACAGAAGCAGTGACAGATGAACAAAGGAACTGGAGCCTGTAATTTTACCAGGGATAACTCCCTGTTGCAAGGTTTGTGAAAAATAATTTCATTTTCTGAAGTCCATGATGCTTGGCTTTCCTGACAAGTAGTTCCTGCTAAAGGTAATTACAAAATTAAAGCTTCAACTTGTCACTAGATAAGCGGGGGAGAGATGAGGAGGTGAGACAGACTAAAAACAATCAGCACAGAGAAGTGGTCAGCTAAGCCTGGGACAAAATCCTTGGTCTTTCTGGCTGCATCTCCACTTTTGAAACCAGAGGCTAAGCTTGCTTGCAGAGATACAAATCTATTCAGAAATTCAGCAGTCCGGTTCTGTCCCTTTCCTCTTTTTGTGAGCTTCTTGCAATTTCAACTAATTGTGAGTTTTGTAAGGAAACAGAAAGTGGGAGATGTGACGTTTTATAGCCAGCTCTTGAGATGCTGTGCCTCCCAGCACTTTCCCTTGTGTGCGCCATTTTCCTTGGCACCTGAGTTGTGCACTGTTCTCTGGACTAAGATCCTGGATCCATGGCCCAGGTTTCCTCCACTCAAAAGCATCAAGCATAGCCTAGTGTCCAAGCGTCTAACTGAGATGCCCTCTGTGAGGAAGCAAAACCAATCAGTCTACGCCCACGGGCATGGAGGCCTGTGGGATTCAGAGGCTGGATCCAGCCACGGCAGGCTGATGTCTGCCTGTGCTGATTGCAACCCACACCTCTTCCATCTCAGTCCTAGGCACAGCCCAACCAGCCACACAGCAAAAGACAAGGCATGCCACGTGCCAGCCACACAAGCATTTGTGAACCGATGCCAGAACACAGGGATTACCTAAGTGCTGTCTTCAGCTATAAACAAGTTCCAGAAGCTGCCATTCTCTTTTCCATCTAACCTTTTACACATCCTGGGATACCACCCTCTCACTAAGACAGCTGTATGATAAACTAGACTACTGCCATGGTCAGGATTTAAAAACAGAACAAAGCACAAAAAAGCCATGCAAACATGCAAAGACAATATTTTAATACTCAGACCAGGTCTGTCTTCCAGCCCAGTCACACTGCTAGTTGCATTGCAACAACTCTTCTTTTGCTTCCCTGGAATTACAAGCAGGCTTCACTTCCCATATCAAAACAAGACTGCCAGAAGCACAGGAGCCCAAGCAAGGAAAGATATCCCTAAACCACCCAAAAAACTAGCAAATGAAAGTGAAAGGGGGGGAAAAAAAAAAAATCTTTAAACTGTCTCTTCTGCACAAGTGTTAAACTGATCTTTCAATTATTGATATCTCGCTATCTCACTTTCTCAAGTAGCCACTAAACTGGAAGCTGCCCAAATCTTTATTTGTATTTCAAGACAACAGTCAATGAGAAGTCTCACAGCCTTACTTAAAGTGAGCCAGCTCTTTGCAAAGCAATTTTGCAATCTGGGCTCACAAGTGGAATCTCTGTTTTTCACAATAGTTTAACCTAACTGAAATCTGGAAAAAAGATAAAACCTGCTCCTATTTAAAATTGACATCCTCATATTAAAATGCCATTTATACCAGTATACTAAGAGGAAAACGAAGCTTTTGCAAATGGGTTTGCTTAACATGGCAGTGAAATATTCAGTGAGAAGTAGTTTTATCTTGTTATATAAAACCAATGCAACTTGTATAACATCACTCCAAATACTAAATTGCTATGAAAAAGAACACGTGAATGTGCTTATTTGAATTCAGAAATAGAGTGAAAAATTATATCTGTTGAAGTGAAATTAACTGAAAAAAAATTCTCTGTGGCAATACTTTAGCAGCTTCACCAGTTAGCCTATCAGTTGTGAAGGCTGGGGGGAGGAAGGAAAGATATTGCATAAAGTGAAAATACAAGCCTTCTCTTATAAAAGTCAATACATCATCTTAAGTTAGGGAAAAATGGTCCCTAAACATCCGTAACTACAATCAGTAATTGTCATTAAAAGCTCTCATTATATAGAGTAGGTGTAATTAGAGCATCTTGCCTGCACAGGGTGCAGCACACAGAGAATGCTGGAAGGATTCATAAATTAGTGCCAAATCAGTCTCATTCCCAGCTACCACACAATCTGCTGTAAAACAGAAAAATTGTATTTACACACATTAAGGCAAAGCCCACTGGCCTCTACAAAATTAGCCTAAACACGAAATGCAGTTATTTGAGGGACTCCCTATTTCATTATGTGTCTTAGGAATAAAGGGATAAAGTTTGCCATCAATAACGCTGAACATATCTGCTGAACCCCGCAGATTCCAAGGCATTAATAATTTAAACTCTTATGGGAATTTTGTCATGGTGGAGATAGGAGTTGTCTGCAAACGGAGCTCAGGGGATGTTCAATATGATCTATTCTAGTATACACACACAATTGCTACATTTATCATGATGCAGAGGAAAATGATTCCTTCTTAAGGACTTCAGGAATGTTTCTTCTGTAATTTACACAACAAAAACTCTGAGCATTTCTAATAAAAAAAAAAATCACAGGTTCTATAAATATATTATTGCAAGTATTACGCTGAAAGGCTTCTTTTCTCCTCCTCTCTATTACTTGTGCATGTAGAGTGGTGTTTTTAACACATTATAAAATGTGATGGGAAGTCAGCAAACCAGCTCCTGAGAGTAGTGTTGTCTATGCAAGATGCTACTCCAAGCACAGATAGTGCATGAGATTATGGCCCAAGCAGATAAAGCTGTGTGACTGAGTCAAATATTTATGCTGGTGCGAATCTAACAGCTCTCTATGTAACACAGTCAGTTATGCACACAACTACTGCGTGGCTGGGCAAAAATCCTCTTTTACACATGTCAATGGAAAGCACAGAAAGAACACATCCTTTTGAAGTGCTCATAGTATTTTGTAATACAGAGTAAATTCAGGCATTCTGCAGAAGCTAATCTAAGGTACCTCTCGGTATGGACACATTCACAAAGTAACAACTGTATTTGTGTTCCAGTATAGCACAGCCATTTGCCACACTTATTCTAGAATGAAAGTAAGGTCAAACAGACTTCATAACAATTAGACAAGAAAAACCTTCCCTTTTATAACGAAGACCTAATTCTTAGACTACAATTTGCAGACCTAATTCTTAGACTACAATTTGCAGAAAAAGCTTTAAAAACATTTCTGTCCACATGCTTTTAATGTGCCCACACTGTACCTTCACTATGCCAGGCATGTACGATCTGATGTGCATCACAGCTCCTGAGTGGCAGAAGGACAAACGTTTACCTAAAAAGGTCAGGCACTAGGGAATCTAGTGCAGGAAAACACCTCAAAATAGTTCCTTGATTTGCTAAATTTGCTATATTTCCATTGAAACAGTATGAGTACATAGGTGATCAGAAAGAATCTTAACGGCACAAGGAATGCCTCAGCATCTTAGTCCGGCAGATTAGCTTTACACCATGATTTAAGATATTCCCTGTAAAGCCCGGAGGACAGCATCCAAGTCCTCTACAAGATTATTGCCTGTTTGCCCATGAAAACTGAACTCTGAGTTCAGTTCAAAAATTTTATCATGTAATGTCATAAACCAATTATTTTTCTATTGGGATATTTGTAAACAGAATCAGTCTGGAAAATGTAATTCAAAAGTTTTTCACTGTCGCAGCTTTTACTTGATGTTAACACCCCGAAGAGCTATGTTCCCATCTCAGTATAAACAAGTTATGCTAGTGCTGGCTGTCAAATTGTGATTCAGACAAGGCCTCCCATGCTTCTGATGAAGAGAAGAAGAAACCATGGGAATGAAAACAACAGAACGGGGAGAGGATGTGTGGCAATGGTGCAGAGGGAATAAATCTGCAGGACAGTTGAGGTGCGTGCACCCTCTGCTGAAACAGGAGCCCCCAGGCAGGGCTGCCTCAGGACAGCCCCAGTCCAGCCTGAGCCAGAACTTGCTGTTCTTCCTTCTGCATGGAAGCCAGCACAATCCAGGCCCTCCCCAGAGATCTGCCCATCCTCTCTTGCTTATCCAGTGCATCGTCTTAATTTAGACCTCCTGCTCTCCAGGGCTCTCCTGTCCCAAAATCCTGCTCTGTCACAAACCTCTTTTTAATCTGCTTGGACATTTCAGTGCTTGACCGAGCTCTGATGTCTGATGGATCACCCCCTTGCTAGTTCTCCAAAGAGAAAGAAACTTCTAACTCTGACAGGGCTTTAAGAAATCCATGCCCCAAAGTACATTACCAAAACATTAACTGGACAGCCAAGGGGCAGTATGTACCCCTGCAGAAAAACATACACCTATGAGTTTTAATGTATATCTCACTATTCCACAGTGTTTGAACAGCTTTATGAAACAGATCGATAAGATCGTAGTGTTTTTTCTATCAGTCATGGCCCTTTACTGCTCCTACAGGAAAGCACAGAAATTATTTGGAAGAGGCTGTAGAGGGTTTTTAACAGCTTATAAAATAATACCAACAGCAAATAAAACAAATTATACCTCCTCCCATATATTACAGACTCTACAGTTTTCTGCGCATTATTTGATAACACTGGCTTGGGATGTTCTCAATACAAGTTCAGCTGGCACTGGACTGTGCAGTTGTCTGAATTAGCATAACAATTTTAATCCCAAGAGTTAAGAGAAATCAGATTGAAAAATAAAAAAGGAGTCAGCATAATGCTTTGTAAGCATTTATGGTGCAATAATTATACTACAGCTTGATGTACTAGGACTCTCATATTTTTCCAAATGTCTTTGGAGTGACATATCTCATTTTGACAGACTTTTATGAATGAGGGGAGGAACAGCCCTCCACTAACTCTGCTTCAGGATAAGCAAACTGAGATGATAGTAATGACGAAATTCTATTTTGGTTCTCTGACTTGAACACATATAAACACTGACTGGATTTTGAAACTGCAAGACAAAATGGCAGATGGGCCAGCTTTGCTGGGAAGCCCACACTATAATTAGGAGGGGAGTGGGGAAGAGAAAAAAGAAAAAGCATTCAGCAAAACCCTACTTATACTTTTATTAACTGAGTGACTAAACTAGGCAGTAAGGCAGTACTCTATAAATATTAGGCTTCATCTAGATTTTATTATTTTGGAAGCTGTTTGTATTACAGTGATGCTCTTAGCTTGTATTTTAACTACCTACTAAAAATATGGAAAGCAATAGTAATAAATATATTTTATACATGAGCTCATGTAACTGTTCTTTGTTGGGGACACTACACAGTCTATAAAATGAATCTGTAGTCTCTTGCTCTGCGTTAATTGGCCTGCAAAGTAAAGAAGATGGATAGAAGCTGTTTCTCAAAGTCAACGACCACAAAAAAAACCTTACCAAAATGCTATCCACGAGTTAATTCTACAGTAAAATTGACACTGTTATTTTCCTAAATGCTTCATTGTAGTGTATTATCCGTGTTACAAATGCACCAAGTGGCCTTTCTGGGGACTGTATACAACTTCTTATGATTTTGCACCCAGTGTAAGGAACTCAATTCATTAGCACAGTGAAAGATACAATGATCATCACTGAAGGAACAAAAGCACGTCTCTAAGCACCAGTTACCAGAAATCAGAAGCTAAGCTATGTCTAGGTGCCTATGGAAAACAGTACAACAACTTCTGGGATTCTTTTGTTATTATAGGAAGAAAAGAAAAAGTAGATGCATGTAAAACACTTAGAAAAATTTGTAGCCTTTTCAAATTTCAAAAGACTGGTTTGCCAGCTGCATGCCATTTCCCAAGATGTGCTGGACAGACACTTGAATATCTGTTCCACTTATTACAACCAAGCTTTCACAACCATATACAGAATATTTACAGACCACAGACTAGATCCTCCAGCCAGAGCAGAACTGCTGCCAATACAAATACCAAGCCCCAAGAGCTGATGGACAAAACAGTAATGAAAAAAAAAATTTAAAAAAAATCAAAAAGGTAGTTCTTGTATGACAGCCTACTTTTAGAACCAGCAGATCCAGGGATTTCTTAAGAAACAAATCCTGCAAAAGCTCTCCTTCCCTCACAGTCATTCTAGGTGACAGAGGACAGCACCACGACCCTGTTACTGTCTCCCCTGTTAGCCAGATGCTGGGCTATTGTAGGGTCCCACCACACTCTTCTAACAGCAGTCCAGAGTGAGGACATTGTCTGTCTCTTGTGCTTAGCTGGGGCCTCAGAACTGCTGCTCACTTTAAGAGACTCTGTCTTCCAAACCACTTCCTATTTTAATTTGTCCAAGAATTAGACCTCCTACAGATTGATTACTAGCTCCAGGCACCTGATAATTCATGACAAAATTAAATTCACAGTCTAGTACAGTTTATTAGCAGGTTACTGAGCTGTTGGAAGAAAACACCCTCACTCCTCTCCCAATGCCTTCCTCCCATGCTTCACACCACCCACCCAATAAGGCACCTGTACATTGTGGAACATAATGTCTACACAGAGCCTGTGAAATCCAAAAAAGACTGACCTGCAAATTAACACACCTTATGTCAGTTCGTGATGAAGGACCAGATTCAGATTTACCAGTGTCTGCAGATTTGTACAGCAACACTACCAACATTGAGTCTCCATCCTTTACAGAAATTGCATTTACCCACAATTGTGTATTAGTACTGCATGTTCCTGTAAAACATCTAGCTGGCAAATAAACCTACACTGTAGATTTACCTACCTGCATTACAAATTCTCTTTCCACAGCAAAAACCACACAAGGAAGCAAATTCTGTCAGCTGCTCATCACATAATATTAAAAAGATTACAGGGGAAAAAAATAAATCACAAATGCACAAGGACCTTCTCCCTAACTGCTGCACTATCTCACACAATAAAATTAATAATTTAACTTTCTGAAACTTCACATGTGCAGGGCTCTGCAAGTAGACCAGTGGCATTTTCACTTCAAATTTATATAGTCTTTAGTCAGTATACTTAATCTGCATTTCTAACACCTGCTTCAGTCAGCTGTGAAGTGCAATGTTATCTATAAAATTTTCTTTCATCTTTGTACTGTCCATCTAACAAAAAAAATTTATGAGGGTGGATAATTATTTGACTTTTAAAAGGATATGAAACTTTTCACACGTTTTTTGATCACTGCTTGAAAGACATGCTCATATATTTGACATTCCATTTTATTAAAAGGTTCGAGTTTTTTTAAAAACCCTGGCTTTCCCATTATTCATGTTATCTAATCCTATGTAATATAGTTCCCCTTCAAACAGTTAACATTTGCTTTCCACACAG
Organism: Origma solitaria; assembly: GCA_013397895.1. Lineage (NCBI taxonomy): Eukaryota > Metazoa > Chordata > Aves > Passeriformes > Acanthizidae > Origma > Origma solitaria. The sequence continues at coordinate 797,508 of VZRL01001188.1, forward strand.
TAGTAAAAATGAGGCTAAGAAACTAGACTCCAATTAAGCTATGAGGCACGACAAGGCGTGCATTTTCAGGCTATCAGTGCTTGCCTCAAATGCACCAGGAGGAAGAAGCCAGAATAATTTTTCCACTCAGGTGGGCATGAATGCTGGCACCTCTACCTGCCACAGTACAACGTGATGTAGAAAGAGTATGCAGAGGGGGTGAAACCACTGGCAGCTTTCTTCCAGTGGATTTATGTCAGGCAAAAAGCTGTTCTCAGTCAAGTTAACCACTAGAAGAATAAAGGTATCCAAAGAAAGTGTCCCATGTTGAGCTTTCAGTACACTGGTTGAAAGACAGAAGATAATATGAACAACCCATCTCTACACATGAGTGTACAAAACTTTCTATTTGACGTGGTCACTGAATTTAGATACAAGTAAAAATATTCTTTTCCTTGAAAAGTAAAAAATACCAAGTTTTCAAACATTTCACCCTTTGTACAGCATACTGACTTCATCTATGACAAAGTTAGACATTCATCTAGTCTGATGTTCCACCAGCTCTCAGGGAAAAGACATCACATAACCATCCTTGCAACAAGTTATGCTGGAGTGACCAAGAAGGCACCATCAGAAAAAAAATTTTAAAAGGAATTTTGTTATACAACCTTTTTTAAGAAGTAGAGACAACAAATAAACAATTTACTTATCATGGTAGGAAAGTAATCAGTAGGTGGGTGGAGAATTGGAATGAAGATGGAGGAAATAAGATGATGGGAGGTGCATTTGCACACAAGGCATGCCAGAAAGGTGATAAACTCTATAAGCAAGCCTGAGCCTCAAGGAATTACCTCCCAGATGGTTTGGATTTTGTGGGGGTGGCATTTGGAGTGTTCTTTTTTGTTGGACATAGTTGCTTATTTTTTGTTTTTACATGAAGTTAAAATGAAAACTCTATACCATTGACAGAACAGTGTCAAAAGAAGCCAAGTAATGACAGATCATAAACTAAAACAGTTCCCTCCCTCCTTCACAATCACTGGTCTTTTCAAATATGTGCCATTAAAGATGCAAGCTGAAGATTGTTCTGATACCTGGAAAGAAGATAAGGCAAAATAATAATGAAGGGAGCCTCTCCACAACAATAGAAGTACAGCTATTAAAAAAAAGAATTAATGAACTACTCCTGGCTCATACTGAAAGATCATGATGGTTTCCCAAAACTGATTTTTAAAAGGCTAACAATAAATAATAAACACAAATTTCCAAAGGAAGCTCCAGTTTTATAACCATGCCTTCCTTGCTTGTTGAGCTAAAGACTTTGTGAGAGTTTTTGACCTAACCTCTGGCACCTCCACTAAGACAGTATTTGTCACCCTGACAGAAAGGGGAATGATTTCCAGCCCCTCAACTTACAGTAATAATGACATCCCTCTTGTTTTCACCCCTAGAGACTGAGGACTGCCAAGTTTTGAACAGGCACTGTTCGATCAGATAGAGAAGAACCACATGAAAAAAATCCAGGCAGAGATTTAACCTGTTCTGGGCCAAAAATCGCAAAGCTTAATAAACTAATGTGTTTAGGATATGTTTCCTTCTCTAAAGAGGCAACTTAAGGTAAAAGAAAGTTTGTATAGAGCAGTGCAGTACTGGTATTGCTGTTTGTACTACATGCCAGAACTCACCTCTTGCTAGCTACTGAATCCACATTTGGGGGTCAGAGAAGGAAAATAGCTCTGTGCTCCCTCATGGATTAGTGTAGGTGACTTCTCAGCACACCAGCTTGTATTTTACAGCACACATACACAGATGCCGGGTGAAACAACTCCTTGCAGCAGCACTAGTTCAAAGTGCTAATCAAGCACAAGATGGGCTTAAATATCCTGTTCCCAAGGAAGGGATGATTTCTCTCCACTCCCTCTCACCCCACATACACTTTCCTTATGCAGGTGACTAAAAGCTGCAGCACAGAGAAAAGAACATTGCTCCATTTCAATCAGAAGCTAAAACTTTGGGAGAGAACATTAACAGCAGATTCTAAAAACATTTTCATTTCCTTTTGATGAATTTTTTAAAAGTGAGGGAGAAAATTACATATTTTGTGCATTTCCAAATCTGTCTGCAGGGAACATTTACCCTTAAATCAGGCCAAATGACTACATGTTTGTGTACAACCACAGCCCTAGAGGAATGCAGAGGAATGCTTCTTCTAGTATTAAAAGATACTACAGAGAGGGCAAAATAAAAATCAAATTGTCTTTCACAATGCCTCCCTTCTCAATTTCTTCTTCATGCACCAACCTACCTAACATAAAGAACCAATAAATTCAAACATTTAGTTCCCACAGACACAACTAAATTCTTGCAAGAATTTTAAATCTCTTACTTTACAAATAAACTGTTCACAGTTTTGTAGTGTACACTTCCGCCTTTTTAAAAAAAGCACACATATATTTCTCCAAGTATTTATCAGAAAAAAATAAAGCAGCTTTTCAATGCAAACATTTTTTAAAACTAATTTTAAGTAGTATGACAGTGTTTCATGATGCCAAGTTCAGTGACTTAACTAGAAGTCAGACACCTTGATCTTACTTTCTAATAGAATGGGTGATATTTCTTCCTGTTAATTTCACTCCAAAACAAAGAGAGTCAAAAGACAGGAAACCCCTGTATAATAAACAACAAAAAAACATCATGAACTAGAACTAGGACCTTTCAATATTATGATCTGCACACAAGTTTTACCCTGGGACAATTGTTTTTGTTTGGTTTTTTGTTCCAAGTCCCACCATTAACAAATAAAACCAGAAAAAACCTATCAAGTATATTCTTTTCACCAAAATGCTCTATTTTCACACTAGAGAGGACAATGATATATCTTGCTAACTATGACATAAGCAATCTTAGACAAACTCATTTTATGCTAAAACTGTGTATCAGCACAGATGTGATTTACATACTAATCCAACAAATCACCTGATTATATAATATTAAACACATATATTTACTTCTCTAGATGTACTCCCAAATGATAGTTACCAAAGACAGACACTCTTTTGATTCTGTAATTCATTAGCTTTCACTTAAAATGGAACCAAGCTTTTTATAAATTTCCAGTATTCCATCTTCATTAACAAGAGAGATGACTGCACCACAGCTACAGAGGCACTTTCAGTTCCAGTTTCCCCACACTATGTAATCAGAAAAAAGATGCCAGAACACAAAATTTTAGGTACTTTGAATGTCCAGTGTTGGCACCAGAAAGTTCACTCCATTCTACTTTGCAATTTCTAAGTGACAATTGGACTGGAAGAACAAAGCTGCTTCAACTCTCACACTATCCTTCCAAAGTGCAACAAACACCCTGAATTCTGCCTCTGAATTTTCTCCAGCAACACCCACTTTTACTGCTTGCTTTATTAACTCAAGAAATGCTACTGGCACATATATCCCCAGCTCTCTCTTTTCCTAAAAGCCTGTTAATTCATGGAAACAGCAATGATGGGGGCAGGATTCAACATACTGTCTCCAAGGCCACCACCAAGTACCACACCAAGCAAGAGCACCGCATGGGGTTGCTGACCAAAAAAAGTAGGTGCAAGAATAAAATTCCTACCTGTTTGCTGTCACAGGAGGGAGTGGAAAAAGCAGAATACCCAAATATATTTACCTTTAGAAAGGTAGTAGTTAATTATTTTTTGGCTGCAAAGATAATACAAAGAGATGTATTTAATGGCCTACTTATTGCTATCTTTAAACAAACTTTTTTTGGCAGAACTGACTGCTTGAGTCCCATAAGACCAAGCAAGATGAATTAAATGATCAGTAGCAAAAGCTAATGGGAAAACTAAGAAAGCCCTGAGCTTCAGCCCACATAATTTATACACATTTGACAGCTAATGGTTTCATTTTTTTGTTATTATGTAGATTTCAAGGCATTTTCCTCTTGGCCACTGTAAAAAAAATACAGGGACTAATCACTGGCCTTCTAGAGGACACTTTTTTGAGACCCTGACAGTACATTTTCTTTCCTCATGGTTACTGTTACCTAAGCTCCTTCCCTAACATTTCAAAGATAACCACCAGCAGTGTTGTTATTTGTTAACTTGTTCTCTGTGCTGGCTGGCTCTGCAAATCCCTACTGACTTAATTGGTCTTTTCAGATCAACTGTGTCATCAGCGAGACCACACAGTAGATGCTATAATACTCAGATTTCCAGTTATCCCTCTGCCCAATTTCCCTCAATCTCTTGGAAGCAAGATCCCATTTACTTATTTTTGAGTACTGCACCTTTACACTCGCTCTTTTTTAAAATTTTATTTTAAAGGACACAGACAGGCAGATTTTTTTTTGTAATTATTTTGTAAACAATTCTACATCTCATTCTATGTGACACCCACTCTTCAGTTTGACTTTGGGAGGGAGAGAGAAGATCAATGAAGGAATACTGGGATGGGTGCACCTGCCTAGAAATGCCTCAAAATAATCATGTGTGTCAAGGCACTTTTTTTTAAGCCTGGAGAGAGCTTTGTCATTCTGTCTTGCTTGTACCAAAACAGTACAAACGATCTCAAATTTAGTGATTAAACTGAGCATGTTATGAACTGCAAGCTCAGGTAGACAGCAAGAGTGAAGGCCTACAAGCTTTGAAAAGTGACTTGGCAAGCCAGGAAACAGCCAGTGATGCCCAAACTTAGGCTGAGATTTCAGCTCAAGCTAGCAGAAATAAAAATGAAGATGTTAAATAATGACAGGAGATCTGAGCATGGGCCACAAAATAGGAAAAAATTACAGTAAGGCATCATATAAGTGGCTCCCAAAACTATTTAAATTCCATGGAATATAAACTCTTCCTGCCAGGTTCATAATACTTAGCACCACACACTTGCTGCTGTCAAGATCTGCCATCCCGTTCCTCTCATGCAAAAACCAATCCTTCCAGGATGAGGTGGCTTCCCAAGTGGCTGATTAACAGGGAGAACTTGCTCTGGACTTTGAGAACTACCCCAATCCCATTTGGAGCGCAGAGCAGCAGCACCACTGTACGGCTTCACAAAGGAAGAGGAGACCACTTCCAGGAGTGCAGTGGCTCACCATAAATCAGCTCCACTTTGAAATTAAATAAGGCTGAATCTAGAATTCAGCACCTGTTGTGAACAGACTTGCTGGCAAGATTTCCTTGTAAACAGCTAGCACAGTAAAAAGGGAATCTCAGATGACTGCTCTGCCCCTTTTCATACTGCAAAGACACAGTTAAGAGGGAACAAAGGGGTATACAAACATTTGTCTGATTTTAGAAAAATATTTATAATGTTTGTACTAGAAATACTTAAGCCAGATAAGGATATTTACCCTAGAAATAGCAAAGATTAAAAAAGTGATGATAATTTAAAAAAAACCCAAATAAACCTAAACCATTCAACATCCATTAAGGTAAAATAAAGTAAATAAATTCAGCCAATTGGTTATTTCCATATGGTTGGATTTCTTTAAATAGTAATGAAATCATTGCTAAAAAATCCATTGTTATTAAAATAAAAAAGTTGGCTCAGCCTACCAAAATTAGATTTGTAAGTTGCTGGTCATTCCCATAATTAAATCTGTGTCACAAATTTGCAAGAAAAATGGACACTATGACTAATGCATTTACTTGCTGCACTAGTGCTGTCAGGCTGTGTAAATCATTATGCCTGCTAAAGCAGACTAGATAAGAATTCCATACATTTTCATTAACCGACTACGCTTTGTGTAGATGTGAAAAGCTAAGTTTATTCTCTGATAGCTTTAGCTTGCATTTGGAAGACAATGTAAATAAAAACACTAGCCTTGATTTGATGAGCCACGTGGCTGTTTCAAAAATTATTTGAGCTTTTTGAATGACATAAAACAGCTCTGTCCCCTCTGAGAGACGGTCAGATAAAAGAACAAACCCATACACACCTAGTTTGGACAAAGGAGATTAATGGAACAATGGGCACCTGAAATGTGCCTTATTTAATCTATTATGTTTCAACAGAGAAAGAAAAGCTAATCTAAGGAAGCATTGGAGGAAGTCTTAACCAATACTTTGCTGTTTTCTCAGGAGTCCAGTGGTCACCAGAGCAGAGTACCTTGAATCTTCTCTCTTCCTCTTGATTTCCTGTCACCACAGACCTTCAGATCTCAGTTACAGTTCTTTGTTTAAGGTGAAGCTGATGGCTGCTCCTTTCACACTTACCGTTCATAACCCCAAGGCACTGCAGAATCAGCCTACACTGACTCACACCACAGGCTGGATACTCTCATGGGTTTCCCAGCCCACAGTCTCAAGCAGAAAGGAAATTAATGAGAGGTAGAAAGATTAGAAAAGACTGGTCTAGTCTAGAAGAGCAGAGTATTTTGTGAGGACATAGTACTCTGGATGTTAGGCCATCTCTGTCTCCCACGCATGTGGCATTACGCTGTCACTGCAAACTGAGTGCAGCTCTCAGCCAAGCACATCTCCTGGCTTCAGCGAAGGAACAGCCTCAGTGACAGGTTATGCTTGGTGGACAAAGCCAGAGGAGCTGAACCACTCAGGGAAACACCATAGAACAACCACCAGCACAGCATGTTTTGCAGTCTCCGGCCTATTGCTCTGTGATTTGGACATTACCATGTATTTTTCTTCTTCTTTTAGAAGCAGAATAGAAATGCTTAGGAAGCGTGGCAATGCATACTACATTAAGAAGATTAGCAGACCTATGGTTAACATCCCAGGCAATTTCTTTAGCCTTTAGGTGCAAAAGTATCCTCTCCTACAAATGGAAGCAGCTAACACAGTGCTTTCTGTCTCAGCATTTGCATGCAACCTTGTGATAACCAACCACCCTGTATCAGTAAAATGGTATCAGATTATATCAAAACCCCATTAAGAGGAAAAACTGAAATCACTTCTTATGTTCCACAATTATTGTAAACCAAACTGCTTAAACGAGGGGAGGAGATAATGATATTAACTACCCAACTCAAAGCAATCCTCTGTGGTATGAGCCTAAATATTCTCTTGGCTGAAATTTATGTAAATTGAATTCATCTATCGTTAGTTATTACTAATCTAGCTATATAAAAACACTTTTCTGTAACAATTAGTTTTTTCAAACACTGTTTTAATTAGACCTGGGACGTTATTAAACTAAGTCAACAAAATAATGTAAATATGTACAGTATCACTCCATGTATTGTTTTGTCTGCATTTTTATAGGAATACAGGCTTCGATGGAGTTGAAAAGGAATTACTTTGCCGTTGGCTGGTAGTTTTTGTAAATCTCTTTACCAGTGAAAACACCTCCAGGTCCTTAATCCAAGTGCACTTCTGTTCATCACGACATACTTGTCATGTCTAGACCTTGTGTATCACAAGGTGCTCCATTTCATCTGAATAAGCTCATCTCAGTATCATGCTAACATTATGCTGAGTATTTTTCTGCAGACATTTTCTTCCAGAACTTATTTTAACTTCTCAAGCACTATTTCCCAGTTTTAATGGGAAAAAAAAAGCAGGGGCAGGGCAGGAGAGTAAGCAGCACAGCACATCTTTCAGCCCTTTTAAATCAGGCTGTTTCACACTATCACACGCAGGCACTAGCCCACAGGGCATAGTCTCAAAACTGACAACATGCTGTCCTGGCTTTGGCAGGGCAACGCACAAGTGTAGCAACCTGCCCATGTGGTAAGACAAGGAACATAGGAAAAATTTCAGCCATGCTGAGGTCAGAGCTTCCAAATTATCTCCAGGACATGTGTAAGTATAAGGTTTTGGTCACAAAGGTATAGAACTACATCTAAGCCTGTCTACATACAGCTCATCATTAGACGCTCCTAAGAAAAATGCAAATGTGATTTAGATTCACCATGAATTGAAGATACAGGATGTGTTCTCCACCCATAACCAAATCCATAAGTTAGGCACCAGTATAAACTGATGGATTGCCAAAACCACCTCCACCAGGACCTTCTATTATCTTCTCAGAAACAAACCAATTATTTTTGCATTTAATAGAACAGTTTTGATGTCAAACAAGTATATATATATACATATGCATTTAATGTTTTGCCAGTTTTTTAACAGCAAACTTTCTTTGTAAGTGACCACATACATGCCAGGGCCATGCTCCACATCTGGAGCCGCTCAGTTAAAGGCCACGTAGACCTACACCACTGTTTCACTACTGGTAAGCAACTCTGCCTACTTACTACTGCCCCTGGCCTACCATCACATTTCAATCACAAGGTTTATCCTATCAGCTTCATAACTGGAGAAGTTTGTAAGAGCAAAGCACTCAGTAAACATATTTGTGATTTGTTTTCTGTCATACAAAAATATTCCCTACACAACCATGATTTCAAAGTAGAATTACCACAACAAGTGTTTAAATGTGTGGATATATTTGTAATTTGATAGCCAGTGTATTTGCAATGTTATTCTAAAAAAATCAGTAATTAGAAAAATTCAGCTGGTACTATGGTTTCATTCCAGCTGATCTTTAAAATTTTGGAAAAGTCTTTCCAGGGAATTTTTTTAAGAATAATGTTTACTGCAATGCTCAAACATTTCCAAAAAGATCCAATGAGAACAAAAAGTGAAACAATGTAATTACATGAAAGCAGAACTTTCCAATGATCATGAACTAAGATCAAAACCAAAATTAGGAGTATTACATGAAGACTAAAACTAACTCAGCTTCTTGAACTGAGACTTCTTCAAAAGAGCTACAAACAGCTACTAGAAATTGAAAATATGTATCTGTTGCTTTAGTAGGAGCCAGCATTGTAGTCAGGTGCAGTAGAGCCTAAATTCTTCTTCGAAGCCAAAAGACATCTCTGAATGTCAGCTGAACTGAGCCTTTGGGTATTCACAGAAACCTCTTGAACTGAAAGCTGGAGACAGCAGAGAAACCAGGAGCTCGTGCCAAGCAACAAGAGAAAATAGCATGCAAACGTACACAAACTTCAGAGTTTTTCCAACAATTCCACAGCTTGAGGCAGGAAGTGCCTCCTTCCTATGGAAGGAGGACATGACAGGTGACAAAAAAGACAAGCATTTGGGAACTGGTATTTTAAATATGTGAATGGTCATCTGTACCCCCAAAAACTTACATCCACCCTCCTACCTCTAAACTAGTCCCTCAAAAAAGCAGCAGCACAATGCATAACTTCAAAATGCCATGTGACTTTATCTTTTAGTAGTACAGCATTATATACTTAAATTCCTAAAAGCCAGCTTTTCACAAAGAAAAAAACCCAACCAAAACCCAAACCATGAATAAAAAGTGAGGTATTTTGTACTCGCAGTTTTGATTTAATTTCCTAATTTGAATTATTTTGTCATTTATTCATTTTATACCTCACAGTCCTCCTCCTGGGGACACAAGACTGGAATCACAAACACATACTTCTAAACATGCATAAATTTTAGCAAATAAGAACAAATTCAATTATTAGCTGCCCAAATAAATAAAACAGTCACAGTAGCTTGCCAACATATAAAATAATTTTTAATTTAATATTCATTAATATCTCTCTAAACAACACATCAGTAACAGAAATCTATCCTTCCTTTCTTCACAAATATATTTAGTGTTCTTTACAATGCCCTTTCCAAATGTTTGTAGACCATCAGGACCACGAATACTGCTTTTGCTTTTTAAAGAAACAGTTATATTTCCAGCTGGATTGGTTGCTTTCCCATATCTAGCTATTTTAGTGTGTTCCTCAGAGACAGCGAGTGGCTCCACTGACAGTAAAATATGCTAAACAAATGACAAGTCACTGAGTAAATTAGCATCTACTCTCTGATCAGCTGGGTCATGTTTTCTTTTCAAAATCCATGGCCTCTTGATAGAAAATAATGAGTATTTGATGGGTCTTATTAGAAAAATCAATATATTGGTGCCCATGTCTGAAACATCTGCATAATAATAGATTCTGTTAACCCATTAAGGAGAAAATTAAGATGTGTTTACACATTATTAATTTACCATGAGCAGAAACAATTTATTCACTACTTTTCTCAAGAGTTTAGCAAAAAGAAAAGAAATTGTAATATCTATATTTAAGGGCATGGTGACATAAACTGATAGATGCTTCAAATTTTTTCCCTCTGAATGGCAAAATTCCACCAACAATAATGTGAAAATATACAAACACACCAATGATATTGTTAAAAATGAGACTATTAAGGCACTTGCTATAAATACTGTATTACTTACCAAAAAACTTCCAAAAGCAGAATTAAATATAGCAGCTGCCTGAAGAGAAAAAAAGCATAAATATCATCAATGGTAAAATAGCTACAGTGCAAGAACAAAATGTTCTTCCCCCACCCAACAAGCTATTAGATTCTCCAAATACACACATACACAGAGACCATTAGGCAGTTAGCCACTGCTTAAAAAATTGCCAGTCGCCTGTAACTTATGAAGACTGATGGATTCTGGTTTATGCATTCATAAATAATGTGCTGAAATGGACAAAAGCAAGAGGAGAAGAAAATCCTTGCCGATAGACTGAACAGGAATATCCACAAGAACTAAGAATATTACCCAGAAGCTTGGTCTCACTGAGTGTGCTCTAATTTGCCAGGAACATTTTTAAATACTGACCTATCAGTTAAAATAAACATAAACTGATTTAACTAGAATGCTGCATTTTCATACATTCTTAACAATTTTAATGAAATATTAGCCTGGTAAATAAACTAATTTAGTAGTTCATTGTAATAAAGTATTGACAGATAGAGGATTTCCTGTAGTTTGACCAGCAAATTTAAAACCAGAATAACAAAAAACACAACCAAAAAACCCCCACAATGACCCACACTTCTGAGGCCAAAATGTCATTACTTTTCACTCCATTGTCTTTTAAAATAAGAAAATAAACAACTTTGATAATGACTTTAGAAGTCTTCGTGCTTACCTAAGTATCCAGGAAATATAAGGTAGCAGTGTTATTTCTTAATATGAACTCATTAAATTCCAGGAAGTTAAACCTTGAGTCTTGCATAGCTTTCCCCAATTACCAAGAAAGAACAGAAACTCTTGTATGGCAGCCAGTCTGATGATGAAAAGCCACACAGCAAAGGTAAGAAGAAAGGGAGGAGGGAAATCTACCATTTACATGCCGATTTAGAGTAGAGTCAAATTAATCACCCTGGACACTTCCAGCCACAGATTAATAACAAGAGGTTGCTAGTGAGTCGAGCAAGTTTGAATAAAGTCCGAAATCAGGGTAGGAGCAGTAGCTGAACCTGCCTTCTGCTCCGTAAGAGGATGCAATGAAAATGAATGGGTAATGAGATCCTTGGCTCTAGAGAGCTTAGCTTTCTTATTCAAGTTCATAATTAATTCAAAGCTTTGATAATTTCATTAGATTCCTCCTCTGCTGGCCCTATCAATAAAAGATGGCACTGGACCACAGCTCCTCAGTGGCCCAAACACAAAAACAAATGCAGACTGGGAAGCCCTTTGCTGACTTGCTTACTAACAGGAACAATGGCATATGGCACTCCATGTTGTGGAGGGAGCATCTGAATAGATACAGCTAAATAAAACATTATAGTTGACAGTTGTAAACTACAGTAACATATTTTAACACCTCTTTCACATCAGCATTTCTTTTTTGAACATAAAAAAAAAAAAGAGGCACAAGTCCAAACAGCTTCTCTTGCCAGAGATCATGGCTGAAAGGAAGCATGAGTAGTATAAACAACTCTTCAACAAGTGTGAATTAAATCAGGATTTTCTACTTGTATTTGAAGCTGTGCAACTGATACTTTCATGTAGTGAGGCAAAGACATATTATACCCATCCACACAAACCTAGAGCATGGCTACCAATCCTGATTTGGGGACCATCTAGGGGTATGACAATTTTTTACTTAAAACAGGCTTCAATTCCACTTCTGGGAGAAATTCTGTACCTGGAAAGGTGTTAAGGAAAGGTACTACATGGTGATTTTTTGGCCATTATCAAACTTCTTTTCTTCCTCTCTGATTCATCTGGAAGTTTTCTGGACTTTTTATATATTCTCAAGCATATAACAGGGACTAAGACAACAATCTTGGACAAATTTTATGCTTCAGTTCTTTAGCCAGTCATGTGCAAAAGTCATAATTCACAACTGGTTCAGGGGAACACTAGTCTGCAATTTTTAATTCCCTTTCTCCAAAGTGTCAGAAATTGTCCGTAGTAAATGATTAAACACGCATTACAGGAAAAAGAAGAGGGGAAAAAAATCAGGAAGACTGCAAATTAAGCTACAATCATTCAGATTATTTGCCTCAGTGTGTGAGGACTTATATATGTCAATTACTCTCTCTACAGTTCTCTTCGTAAACATTTCCCTTGCAAAATAAACTTAGAAGTAATTTCTTCTTATAGTCACAAACTAAGGGCTTCTATTTGTGATTCTGGTTCAAACAAAGTGGTAGCAAACTGAATCAACTGTTCAAATTTGTAATTAAACATACCTAGTAGCATGACCCTGTAGAATTTAAACACTTTTGTGCTTCCAACTCTCTTCTATCAAAGAGATACATACCTCACAGGGCATTGTCAAAATTAATTCATTCCTTAAAAAGCACTCTGAAATCCTTAGAGGGATGATACAAATAAACATTAGTGCTGACACAATACAGTCAGGCTCTTCATTTTCTGTTTGAAACATTTATTACTCACTATTTTGTATGACTTTTTTTAGTGTTTGCTCTTTTTGTGCTTCAACAGATATCAGACTATCTGCAGTCAGCTTAAATGAAACAATAAAACATGAAAACATTTAGATGTCTTTATAATACTCCAAGTTCAGATTTGCATGTGTTTGCAAACAGTTCATTGCACTTACCATTAGTATGAGGGGAGAGTTCTCTATAAAATCTATAGCACAATCCTTCCAAAAGGTAAGTGCATAGCCATGTATTGAAATATAGGGTCAGACCACATTCAAAAGCAGCAGTACTAACAACCAGACAAACCATGCAAGTTTATATCAACTCAGAGACATGACTGAAAGTCACTGCCAGGACTCCTAATGGGGCAAGTACAGAAGGAGCAGGTACAGCATCACTTGAGTTAACAATAGCATGCATTTGCTCCAATAAACAACAAATTCACTTCTTATTAGGCAAGTACAGTTTTAGTCAACTCTGTATGGCACTGGGCTTGTGGGAATGCTCTCATGGTCTACATTTACAGGGAGAATTTTAAGTGAGAAGTGACCACGCCACCTCTGAAGGACACTTATCTGGCAGCACTCCACAGAAACTTTCCTCTTCTCATACCAGAGTCTAGGGCAAAGCTTCAGCCCTTCATCTCTCACCTTATCCTGGAATACATGTACGGAAAACACCGCTAAGATTTCTACAGTGACAGCAACAAGACCCAAGACAGTCCTCCTGGAATCAAATGCTGGTAAAGGACAAATCCTGGAAGAAAAACGTAAAGCCAGGAGCAAGGAGCTGAGCAATTCCCCGCCAGGTGGGGACCCAAATGCAGCAGCAAGTACCCACAGCGTTCCAGTTCATGTGACTGGGCAACAAATCAAACAAGTGTGTTTAGATTTCAACAGCACAAAATACAAAAACACATTCTGAACTTTGTTTCATTGCCTTTTTTTGGTAGTAAACTAAACTATACTAGAATTTATTAGACTAGGTAGTGTTTTGATAATAGTGTAGCCAGACTAGATTAAACAACAGGAAAATATACCCTGGCCACATTTGGAACACCTGGGTCAAACAGCAACATTTTATCATTATCAGCACAATTTCGAAGAAATTGTTATGCACAACTAAACTGAAACTTTACTGCAGAGTACAGGGAAACAGTAGTGCCTCACAGCTTTGTAGGTGGACCACAGAAAAAAGTAAGAGACTTTTTCACCAACATGTATTCAATACTAAACACGCTTCAATACTAAAACATTTGATTCTTGAGTGTCATTTGGCAGCCTTTAGGGAGACAAACTTCTGAGCTGTACTTAAGGCTACACTTACCCCCAGGCACCCCACAGCTGGGAGAGCACATGCTATAGACACCAGGGCCTGTCCGGCCCCAAGTCATCCCTGCTCTGTGGAAAGGACATTCCAGGGTCAAGGCCACAGATGCAGAGTAATGAAACCAAACAGCCTCAGAATGTCCTGGAAGGAAGCAGCCTGGGCACTATACAGTGCTGCTGCTTTGTGTCTGTCTGCAATTCCCTGCAATCAAAAAAAACCTTAGCACTAGTGAGATGTGCCACACACCAGTGGGATATATAGCTCAAGTATCAGGAATAAGACAATTATCCTGTTTAACACACACGGCCCAATGAAGAAGAAAGAAAAACCCAGAAAAGGAGAACAGAACTGGGGAGAGACAAGGATTCTCACAGTTCTACTGCAGGATTATGCAGCAGAGGACAGAGAACATGATGTGATAGCATAACATTTTACAGCATCCATACTATTATTACAAAATTTAATACAACTGTATCTCCTATTTGAAATAAGAAGAAAGAAAGAAAAAAAAAAGAGAGAGAGACTAAAGAAAGTGATGGAAATGGTTTGACCAAACAGAACAGAAAACGAAATGTTATGTACCCAAAGAGATCAGTGTAGTTCAAAAAGGTGGAAGAAGGCAGGGTGTCAGAAGCAGCTTGAATGAGTTGGCAGAGTCCCTTTAAACAGTTCCTTCAATCTCCTATTTAAAAATAAAATCTCATGTGAGTATTACCACAGCTTAAGTCTTAACTGCTGTTTCCAATAACAAGATGTTACAGCTCTGTAGAAAGCTATTTGCCACAGTACGGTTACTGCAAACAGAATATAAATATATCTAATAAGGTTTAATCTGTGTTGCTGTTCATAACTATTCATCTGAGTTCAGACAGGAAAAAAAAACATATATATATTCAAGTTCCTGGTTTCGAGCACTAAATTGAATCAGGTGTCCTCTTCTCTTAAGAAAATTAAGTTGCTTTTGTGCAAGAGTGTTTTAATGAGAACAGAGCCTGCCGACATTGATAAATGGGAATGACACCAGAGAGAGCATGTAAGCAGGACAATATGTGCATGTTACAGTCTTACAGGCTATTTTTCACTGACTATCCTGAATGACTTCGCTGTTTCTTAAGGGGCCTATTAATCTCAAATTTAGTTATTACACAACGTTTATTTGAACATATATTCTGTGGATGATGACAGTTAATAAAGGAAATCTTTTACAAGCTGTATTTTTACATATTGTCCCAACTGCAGCTCCCAGTCATTCTACTGTACTGATGGAATAACCTAGTTATGATGCAGCTTTAAAAAAGGCACATATATTCAGATTCCTTTCTAAGCATATGGGGACTCTTAAATAACTGTTAAAATGCATATAAAAATCCTGCTACAGCACGGCAAAAATGAAAGAGGCAGCGTTAACTGCTCAACAAAATCTCCAGCTGACCAATTGCCCCCTCCAAGGCAAAGCACATGCCTTTTTAACACTCCAGCATCATCTCTGGGAAACAAATAGGGTCTAGATCTGTCTCTGATGTATGTAGACTCTATTCTGAATTCAACAGAAGCTGGAGTATGCACCTTACATAGGAATCTGGCCCATGTGCTGTATATGTGATAGGGCACCACAACAGCTGTACTACATTTACAGCAAAACAAAAAACACACAAAAACCCCAAACCAACAACCAACCACACAAAAAAATTAAAAACACAAAACACAACAAAACCCCACAAAACCCAGACTTCGATACCAATGAAATTTTGAGTCCAAAGAAATCTTACCCAAAAATGTGTGCTGATGTTCAAAGTCTTTTATAAGAAATACCAAACTATTTTGGTAGAGTAGAAATTGTACATAACCTTATGTCCTTATTAAAAACAAAAGCACAAAAAAATCCAGAGACACAGAAATCCATACACACACAAAAAGCTACACCTAGCAAAATCAAGAATCCTCCAGAACACCAACAAAATACCCCACAAAGTATGGAGGGGATTATGTATTTATCCACTGGCATGTGCCCTGTGGTCCAACACAATTTATAGTCTGCGAAAAAGATAGCAAAGACATCACCTAATCCCCAACCCACCTCTAGAGCTGTGCTGATAATATGAAAACATTGCTTTATTTCAACCATATTCAATAACTATTAGTTTTATGGAAATGGCACTGAAAAGGCACCAGAAAATGAAAACAGAATAACTAATCTGTTGTTTGTTTGCATTTCAGCAGAGGAACACCATCCAGAGAATGATGCTCTCTAAAACACTGTGCTGAGCCCTCCAAAGCTGCACACGCTACAGATCTGTTCCAGGCTGGCAGAGGTTGCCATCACCTGAGAAGTTGGCGCTCCTCAGTCAGGCCCAGCATTCTGCCACAAGCAGGGCACAGAAACAAGCTGGGACCTCTGCTGGCAGAGAGTTATTGTCTCCTACCTCTTACAAGGCACCTTGTTTCTGTTGAAAGTCAGTATCATTCTCCAGTTTGTTAAATAATATTTACAAATACAAAAACATCTATCAAAAGGATGTCAAAAGGAAAGCTTTTTGGACACTCATTTAGTTTATGTGGTGCTTCCAACTGAAGGATTTCTCTGTTTCACCAATAGTTTTGGCAATTCTGAGACAGATAGAGAAAACTATCCTGCTCACTTTCCTTTTGTTAGAAATACTAACTTATCTCTACTGAGAGCAACTGGGAAGACTCAAGGGAGTTCTGGAGTGTCAGCATGGTATTTCTCACTCAGAGGCAGGAGAAGATGGAAACTGAAAACCAAGAGAGTATATGCATTAAAGTGCGTGTTTTTTTCAGAGCGTAAAACCTGAACGTAAACATCTGAAAACAATTCAAATGGCAAACATTAGTCATTCAGGTCTCAGGAACTTTCATGTGTCACTCTGCAAATTTCCACCACTACTAATATATAGATGAGTAATAGGGAATCCATGTTTAGCAAAGGTTGGAAAGCAACACTACTGTACGGCCAGATCATTTTACTTGAGATTACTTGTATAACCGAGCTGAATGAAAATAAAGACTTTTGTCAGCAGTATCAGAAAGACCACATGAATGAAACCAGGAGGAAAGAACTTCTATCACAAGTTGGAATGTCCATTTTCACATTGAAAGAACCAAGATTTGGTCTCCTCAGATACAGAAGAGATGAGGTGCTTGGAGGGAAAGTGCCTAGTGCCTGACTAGCCCACACCATCAGCTGTACAATGCTGTCATTTTTTTCATAGTTTCTTTGCTTTATCCTAAATGGCACAGATGTATGCACACCAGATGCTCGTGTGGCTGTGCAGCAAACAAAACTGGTGTGATACAAAATTCAGAGGAGAAAAGGCCTATCTAGGTCATGTTCAGAAACACAAAAGTAGGCAACGCACAACTTTTGCAAAGCCCTGGCTATTCCTTCAGGTTGCCAATCCTATCAATCGTGATCCTCTTCCTTTCAACAATGAGAAGGGCTGTAAGCAGAGACAGGCACCAATACTCTCACCTCATCTTCGTATGACAGTCCTTGACCAGCCATACCCCAAGCCCATCAGTATCCTGAAGATGCAGTTTAATTTTCCCATCCTCCTGTCAGCTGCAGCACAAAGCACAAAATCACTCGCATAAGACACAGTGCCTTCCACTGTTGGCTCCTACGTCACACACCCCAACGAAGAAGTGACTTCAACACCTACAGAGGACTTTTGAATACCAACATTAATAAACAGAGGCAGTTTCTCTTTTTTCCTCATCTACTTAAAAATTGCAAATGCAAACATTAAGATTACCGCCCAGTGCCAGTGTAAACATTGGCACAAACAGTGATTTAGAGCTGACAGGCTCGTTACAACACAGGCTTTCTCATACCAAGTACACATGTGCATAAACACCATGCTCCAGCATCTGACTTACTCCTCCACAAACCTCATGTGGCTCTGACACACCGGAAAGCTCTGAGTTCTTGGAAAGGTATATAACCAAACCTTTTGTATGGATTCTTCCCCAAATGGAAAGCCTATTTCCATCATTTCCCAATCAGGGAAAAACAAGGTAACTTTCCCCTTGTACCTACATACTGTAAAGTGTAAGCCTTAACTGCCATATATTCGGCCTGTGAAACATGGTTACAGGGCAGAAAGGTAAGAATTTAACCAGTCAGTGGCACTTTGGTATCAAAATTACCCACAAGCCTTATGCACATCATGCATTTCTTAGAGACTCAGGTTTATTTAGCAGTGGAGACACTGGCTCTCACACCGAAACAAAAAGATTGCTGAACAATGATTTAATAAATGAAGCTCAGCTGAACAGTGGTAAACAAGTAATACCAACTTGTTCTGCTCTTACGGTCAAACATTCCTTAACTGTAAGATACTTTCTCTCTGAGAAAAAAAAAGTGAAAGGTATCCTCAAAAGGATACAGAGCAATAACAACCTCCCAAACATACTTTTATTTAAGTTCACATTTTCTGAGATCTTAAGCTGTGATAAAAACACTTAAAGGTCTTGTCCCCTGATTCTTCTGGAGACACATCATCCATAACATGATTAGAGGTCTAGTTAAACAATGCATCCCACAACTCCAAAGAGTATTACTTCCCTGTTGAAGTGAAATGAAAGCACAAGGCCACTTTTTAAAAGGTGCCCTTTGCATTAACTGTAAGGCTGTGCCTGCACCAGTATTTTTCTATAAATATCCCACTGTCATATTGCTTTCTGGGCAGTTAGTAGCAGAACCAGACATTTTAACTGCCATGCCATCAAAACCAGCTCAGAACATTGTTATGAAAGTCCCTGTCACTGCTGCCACTGGTAACAGCTTCACTATTAGCTGTGCAATGCCAGGAGATGGGAAATACAACACTAGTGCAAGCCATAGTATGGGGAGGCTGGCTGAAGTAGCAGCTTCGTAAAATATAAATTAAATGTGGCACTCTGCACAGATCCATGAATCCTGAGCTCTGGAGCTCATGTCAGAATTTGCCATCCCATCAAAAAATGTCCATAATCTAAAAGAAATACAGTTTATTTTTTCTTATCCTAGCCCAAAGGTTAGGCTTTACTATAAGCCAGTATTATATGGTACTGGAAATTCCCTTTTTACGAGCCTACCCAAAGCTCTGCACACTGTGGCAGAGGTAGAAAGAGAGGGAAAAGAAAACTTGCATAGAATAAGCAAGAGACCAACATAACAGCCATAGTAGGAAGGTTAAAAAGGAACAATCTTGATGCATGCAACTGCATTATTTTAAATGCTGTTCAGCTACTTTCATCCTCTATATTAGCAGTTCATATAACCAGAACTTACACATGCACAGAGTAAGAAAGTGCCTAAATGTACATCGTTATATATTACATATCCCCAAAATATGTCCAAGGATTCAGTGGTGGATCAGCAACAACTGAAGGTCCAAGCTACTTTTCTCTGAAAACAAATTAACTACAACACTGGTATTTACCACTACCCTTCTTCTGAATCATGCCCAAAACATCTCTAAATTCTAAGCAGTTGGTAGCCCCCATTATTCAAGTGGACTGCTACATCCCCTAACCCAAAGTGGGTAGAGGGGGCTTGTCTTCCATACAGTACAAGGATTAGCACTCAAATGCCAATCAAGTCTAGGTCAGGAGTTTGGTTTCACAACTACTTGACAAGCAGCAGAAATACATAATGAACTATAAAAATGCTGAAACTGTTTTTTGGAATTTTCCTTTATATATGTATATATATATTGTGTAAACATATATACAAAACACATAGCAACTCATTAGCAACTAAATTAAGGATATTTTTATTACTTCCTTGAAGTAATTTACTTGCCTCTCTAATGGGTCATATAGACTTCCATATAACCACTACTTCTCTGAAGAAAAGGTGGAGAGAAAACACTAAAACCTATGGGTTTCACATACAGAATTCTACTTGCGCTCAGTGGAGAGCAGAGGATCACCAAAAATTGTGATTGCTGCGAGTTTGTTTTACTGCAAAAAGTCACAAATTGCCATTCATGTTGAACAGGCACGCAGCATTCATTGAACTTTTCACTGACATCCAGAGCTGGCTGAAGACTGGAATTTTCAGGGATATTCCAGTATTTAAACATGTGCTTTAAAGCTACGTTCCCCTTATTTCTAGAATCACTACTTTTTATCCTATGTTTGAAATTTTCTTTTTTTCTTTCCTCTTCTTCTTTTTTTGTTTTTTTTTTTTTTTTTTGTATTTTGCTGCTTTCAGCTGAATTTCTCCCATGCCTAGTGGAAGACGGCCTCTGTGATTGTTGCTGCACGAAGCTTTTCAGCTGACCCACAATGCAGCCCTGTTATCAAATCCTTATGATGCACTGAGAAGACACAGCCAGGGAGATCAGCTTACCATGAGAAATGGAAATGTGAAACTCCTAAATTACACTGAAAAATGTGGATTAAGTGAAAACTACTTGTTTGCAAAACTCACCGAGGTTAATCTGGCCTGAAACACAATATTTACAAACATATCTTCCTGCAAGAAATGGGAAACATTTCTGCAAAGTCTAAATTGCATAAGCAGGGGGAAGAAGGGGAAAAAAAAAAAAAAAAAAAAAAAAAAAAATCCCAATTTGAGGTAGTTTGTAGCCCAAGTGCTGTATTCCCAAAGCTGTTACGCAAGAACTATGTGCAGATACAATGTGAAAGAAAAATAAAAATGCAATTTTTGTAAAATACACTTCTCCAACAAGAAAGTGATTCTTTTATAACAATGCTCCTGCTTCTCAGGATCTTCTTAGAATTCTCTTCTCACCTTAACTGCTAAGATGTAGAGACAGGTACAACACATTCTGATTTGCCCAAAAAGAACTCCAAGGAGAACTTGATAAAGAGATCAATAATTTTATGTTAAGTGCAAAGTCTCCAGCAGGACACAATAATGTTACTACCTGTTCTGTGATGGTTATTCATGGGCACCCAGGGGGCAAGGGCTATAGAGGAGAAATTCTCCACTATGCCCAGAACATACTGTATGCACACTAAGTTGGCAGAAATAATCTAGATCCAGAGTTCTTTTTCACCACACAGTACTTCAGTAACAAAAGCTGCCCTACGATATGCAAATAGACAACACTGTGTAAGAAGAGCATTTGCAACTGCCAGGTCAGAAGTGTGAGAGCTGCCAACTTTGCTGCACAGCAGGAGGTACCAACGCCAAGACAGACACACCCTCCTATGTGCAAGGCAGAGTACCAACACAGGAGAACACAAAGAGAAGTGTGATATCCAGACATGTGAAGAGTAGAAAAGACACCTTATACACTAGGAGCAAACACAAATTGCATCTTCAACAAACACCAAGTACCAGCTACGTGAGCAGCGCCTCACCTATCAAATGACTTTATATCTGACACACTAGCTGCATTTTGTAAAAATAGCTCTCACTTTCAAAAGTTCAATTTAGACAACAGCAATTTCTTTGACTAGTCTGTGATGAGCACTTTGGGATGTAAAACAGACAAATAAGGATGTTAGAAATCCCATCTGGCTGGTACTTTGAGTCATGTTTTGCCACTGATAGAAGCTTGATAGAAGGCAGAAAAAGACTCAGTATATCAGGTCATATCATCATAAGGAAAAAAACCCAAACAAACAAACCCAAGCCCGCCCACATCTGTCTGTGGAACAGATTTTCACCTCTCACATACATTCATTCTAAAATCCAGTCACAGTTTAGTCAATTGTACTGCAGGAAAGACCTCAGAAAAATATCACAACACCGTCACCATCTCGTTGAATCAAAGTTCAATTTGCTGTAACACCATAACAAATGTATTCCTGTAATCTGTATCTATATCCTACTCTCATGGAACTATCAACAAAATTCAGAGTGATATACTTATCTGCAATATATAAAAGAATCATATCACCACTATAAGCGGTAGTGTAGCAATATAGTG
Organism: Origma solitaria; assembly: GCA_013397895.1. NCBI lineage: Eukaryota > Metazoa > Chordata > Aves > Passeriformes > Acanthizidae > Origma > Origma solitaria. The sequence continues at coordinate 819,412 of VZRL01001188.1, forward strand.
GCAAAGCACGAAACAGTAATCAAAGTCCTGAAAAATACACCATTGTCAGCACTATACACTGGTACCAGTGTATTATAGCACCTTGGTTTCAAATAAATCAACTTAAGTGCCTGCTTTGGTAAGCACTTCGAATTCACTGTACATCAGCATTAGGGGGGTAATGCACAAAGAAACAAATCAGGAAATGAGACTTGTAAATAACAATTCAATTAGCAGATTTATATTACTCATTTCCTAATAAACTTTCTACCCACACCTACATGCAAACCCTCCTACAGCCTTCCCACCTTCATTTACATATCTGTGCAGGCCTGCTCTTTTTTCTTGCGAGCCCCTTTGCCCTTTCAATCATGAAGTATATTACTCCACTGTCAGAGCAAAGCAGTTCCTAACAACAGGGAGCCCAGCTGGGATAGGAAGAGGGCAGCAGGCTCAGGCATTAACATAATAATCCAACTGTGTTCCCCCAGGCCCTTAAGGCACACAGCATATTAGGCAGCCCTCCTGCGCCGCCCGGGCGGAGGCTGCCGGATCACCTGCCCATCAGCCTGTGGCAGAAGCCCCCACCTCGGCCGATCCAGCTCCTGCCAAGCCCCCATCCCAATTATCTTCCCACAAAAGACACACATCCCTTTCCCATGCCTGCTCAACGTGCCTGCTGCACATCCTGATTTGGTCCATTCGAACGCACCTTGTTGGGCCATTTCCAGCAGACCCACTCCCTGCCTTTTAACTTCTGCAAAGTCTAGGGATTGGGATAGGACCTACTGCTGCTGCCAGCAGGATCCAGACCTGGCAAGAAGATTTCAAATACAAAGCACTGCTCTCCAGATGCAACTTTCAGCCCTGCTTATCCTCTGGATTCTTCCCTGAAAGAAAGAGCAGGAAAAACCAAAGAGGCAGACACATGCCTTTGTCATTTCTGTGCCATGCCATCCAAGGAAACCAGTTTAGGGTGGACTTGTTTGTTCTTGCTGGGGTTTGGAATGCTGGAGGATTTTCAGCAGTAAAGTTATTTCGCAGTCTTTGGTACAAGGTCTGCCACCACACAGGACACAGCTACTGATTAAGAAACAGAGCCCATGACAAGATTTCAGTGTCCAAACACACATATCAGATATTTCCAAGAATCACTTGATTCTTTCCAAGAATCACTGATTTTAGATACAAGACCCACAAAACTGTCCCATTTAAAGAAGGTTTAGACTTGTACTACTTTTCCCCACAATATTTCTTAATACCTTAAAGATACTCCCACATTTCAGATGCTTTGGGTAGCAAACTACAACTCAGAATACTAATTTGCATTTACCCTCTACTGAGCCCTTAGAAAAAGAATATACATTTATTATGCAGTGTATTTCAATGCAATTCTTTAACAAACCCATTATTTACAGTATATATACTGCTTGTACAAAGTACTTAACAAAAAGAAAAATAAACACACTTGCCAGTAAAAAAACCAGTATTTTCCTCATATTATACAAGACAATCCCAGAGACTACTAGGAGAAAAGCTTTTGGTTCTAATACATGTTTTATTCTCATTAAAACATACATATTCTCTAATTACCCTTAACAATGGAAGGCACAACAGAAATGTAATACAGTCTTGTTAAAATAACATTTTGCAGACTGTGCAAAGCCCAATTTACTTGATCACTTGTGAAGCAAATTTCCCTAACCTCATTAATTTTCATTAATCTAGCCCTCTCAAAGAAGGAAATATTCAGAAGCAAATGTGCATTTTATTTTAAATGCTTGGTTGTTATATTATCAGTACAAAGAAATGCTGTGCGTAGTAATCCATGTCACAATAGCCTGTCAGAGAAAGACCACGGCAAATAACATTAGCTATATAATTTAAATATTTTACAAAGCAATCCTTAGGCAAGCTCTGCCTACTACTATTCCTCGGATACATAACAGTAACAAAAAGTATATGTTATGAAAACCACGTCACATTTTAAAACCATTTGCTTACAAGCAATTAATTTTCACAACCCAGACATTCTTTTCTGCCATCACAGTCATAACTTGTTAGCAGCACACCCCTCTGAGCTGGGAAGGGGGCACAGTTAAAACAGCTCTGTGCCTTGAATTTATGCTGGGTCACAGGGTCACCAATAAAACACTAGGATAACCTAGGGATTTGCTAAGTATTTTATATAGTCAGGAGACTTCTTATACAGCCACAAGCTCATATATTACTATGACTTGATTTCGATTTTTAGGATCTGCAATTTAGAGAGGAAGAGCTTTGTCAATTGTCTCCTGATCCTTCCATCATCTCTTCTGCCACACAAACCAATTTCCATCACTGTTGGCATAAAACGGAATAGCACTTGGAACATTAACTACAGCTTTTCTCCTTCAACATCTCTAAACATAGACAACTTTGGTCATTCAAAAACCAGAAAAAGGAGGTGACATTTTTAATTACAAGAGATTATAAGAACACTCATAGCTTTCTAGATTTTGTTCTGATTAATTTCCTTTCTTCCCCACGTTAGAAGTCAAAAGCTCCACAAACTAAAGTAACAGCAAATAGTACCTGACATGCTGGAAAACCAGATATTCTACAGCAAGAATTCTCTGCCAATAACTGGAGTATAACCAAATCACCAAGCAGCTTTTGCAGCTGGTGGCAAACTCTTCGTAATTACATGCAGCGGTGTGCAGACACATTGCAAAAAGTTGCAATGTTAGTTACATTCCTTGTTTTTCTGATGAATTCCAGTTTAGTGAATGAAACATGAGACTGGAAATAAACTTGTGAATGGAAACAAAGATTTTTCTATTTATTTCATTATGTGATTTTTAGATCACGTCCATGCTTCAATGACATCAATATGAGATTTTTTAAATTTGATTTTACACAGTCCAAAGTCATAATTGGGTCAGGTAAATAAAAAGGGAAGTTATGGCTTAAGTTTCTCCTTCAGCTTGGGTTGTGATGGGCTGTTTAAAACAGCAAACAGCCCTGACACTACTAAATATAACAACTGCGGTATGGAACAAAATGTATACAGATACATTTCAAGTGATGACATCACTATAAAACACATACATATTTTCTTGAAGTAACAAACAACTAGATTCATGCAGATGTTGTGTTTTAATTTCCTGCATAATTTACCCTTCAATTCAACCACAATCTTCTTTTCTTTTACAACACTCACTCTTCCTCACTGCTTCTAGAGCCATTCCTCTATCACAGTTCCTATGGCTTTATTCTTAAATACAAGACAGGAGCATATTAGCGACACAGAAAACTGTTTTCATCCCTGCATAACTGTGCCACCTGGACACCCCTGTCATCCCTAGATGCCCATCAGCCCTAACTAGAAAACACTGTTCCCACAGATTTCGAAGGGGCAATCTCCTTACTTCCTATGTTTTTTCTTTCATGAAAATGATTTCAAATTCATAAAGACTCTGTTGTAACAGAAGCACCCAGAACGAAGCAGAATTCATTAATATGCAATATAACACCTTAATGTACTCAAATTTATTCAGCTTGTTGTGGTGGGTTGACCTTGGCTGGTTGCCAGGGTCCCACCAAAGCCACTTTATCACGCCCCTCCTCAGCAGGATGGGGAGAGAAAAATATAACAACACTGGTGGACTGATATCAGGACAGGGGGAGGCCTATTTACTGTCAAAGGCAAAACAGACCTGACTTATCGAAAAAAGAATTTATTACCTACCAAATCAGAGCAGGATAAGAAATAAAATAAAATCTAAAAAAACACCTTCCTCTCACCCCTTCTTTCTTTCCAGGCTTAACTTTACTCCCATTACCCCACCAGAGGTGCAGGGTGATGAGAAACAGGGCTTGCAGTCAGTTCATCACATGATGCCTCTTCTTCCTCACATTCTTCCCCTGCTTTGGCATGGGGTTCTTCCCACAGGAGACAATCCTCCATGAACTTATCCAACATGAGTCCTTCTCACAGGTTGCAGTTCTTTACAAACTGCTCCAGCAGTTTTCCATGGGTGCAGTCCTTCAGGAACAGGCTGCTCCAGCGTGAGTCCCTCACAAGGTCACAAGTCCCGCCAGCAAACCTGCTCCAGCAAGGGCTCCGCACTCCATGAGTCCACAGGTCTAGTCAGGAGCCTGCTCTAATACTGGCCTCCCACAAGGTCACAGCCTCCTTCAGGTATCCACTTTCTCCAGTGTGGGCTCCTCCAGGGGCTGCAGGTGGATCTCTGCTGCACCATGGTCCTCCATGGGCTGCAGGGGCACAGCTCTCTCACCATGGTGTACACCATGGGCTGCAGGAGAATCTCGGCTCCAGCACCTGGAGCACCTTCTACCTCTCCTTCTTCACTGGCCTGGTTGTCTGCAGGGCTGTTCCTCTCAGATATTCTCAATCCTCTCTCCTGGCTGCTGCTGTGCAGCAGCTTTTGGCTCTTCTTAAATATGTAATCCCAGAGTCACAACCAGCACCTGCTGATGGGCCTTGGCCAGTGGCTGGTCTGTCTTGGAGCTGGCCGGCATTGGCTTCATCGGACATAGGACAAGCTTCCAGCAGCTTCTCACAGAGTACACCTCTTAGCACCCTGGCACCACACAAATCCAATACAGCTGTGTAAGGTATTTATACCTGTTTCTGAGTCCATTCAAGCACCTGCATTGCTCTAAAGCCAGTTTTCTGTAAATCCAAATAAAGAAGTGCTTTACAGGTCCTTATGACATTTCATGGTACAGAAATGTGCTACATGAACAAGAAAGTGGGGGACAATCTACTTGCAGAAGGTATCAGTAGTTTCACCAGTTCCAAACTCCAAGTATTTGTTTAATAACAACGAGTGTCTCATAACTTCATGTCTCAACATAAAATGCCACTGGCATCTGTCAGGGAGAAGTAGTTCTGAGGTGCTTTGCTCCTGCACTGCATCTGAATCTTCCACATCACCTCAGATCCAGCCACTTTTTTACTAAAACTGGTGAGGTGGCACTAGTGATCAAAATACATAAATTTTACCAGCCTGAAAACACAGCGAGATGCTGCGCTTCTACAAACTCATCTAGTATTTGCTGACTGTGTCACATTCTTGCTTGTCAGCAGTAGTGGAATGGCTTCCAAGAGCTCTAGGCAGAAAACAAAAGAGAATGAAGTGAAAGGAATTCTGTTTCAGATATGTTGCAAATCCATCTAGGAGGGCTCTCCCAAAACCTCAGCTAGGGATTCCAAACCCTCCTGGGAAGCATCCTGCCGCCTGTGTGAGGTAACTCAAAGGAAGGTCATACTGAGTGGTCTTTGCAGACACAACTTCATGGACACTTGGATTTTACCTATTCCAGTTCTGACTGTGACCTTCAACAGAGCAGTGCAGACAAACAAAACTGCTGCATGCCTCCCAAAGGAACAACTGAAGAGGAAAAGGAAGGAAAAAGCAACCTGCAATGGTTGTGCAAAACAGAATGGAAACATTATGAAGACCTGATTGCTTTATTTTAGGATAGCCAGGCAGAATCTTCTGAGCAGCAGGCAGCTGCCAAGCAGTCTCAGTGCTCGTGCCTGGATTATGACACATGAGTGCCAGCAAATGATCCAAAATCCAGGGTCCCAACATCCTTATGAAAACAGCTACTGCTTGCAAACCACTCACTCCTATGCAGCTCCCCCTTCCCCTGCACCTCTGAGAAGCACAGCACCTGTCTTTATCCTATCCATATTATGAAACTCATTAAAATCTTCATAAAATGATCAGCTATACCTGCTGATAGCTACGGGTTGAATAACCCTGGTTCACCAGAAAGCTTTGCCCTCACATTTCTTTAAATGCTGATTTGTTTCAAACACAGCTTCGGGTGTGCAGCTGAACAGAAATGGGGACAATGGAGCAGAAGTCAGGCTGCATTGGAAGATGCAGACAGTACCTTGTCACACTACCTGTGACAAAAGTGAAAGCCTAAAAAAACCCACAATAACTTTCAGGTGGGTCAGCTTTCGGGGTTTCTTGCTCAAATAAAGTGTTTTGAAGTGAGACTGTCAAGACTGAAACAGACAAATCAATTCAATCCTTTAAAGCACTCCAGGGATCTTTTCTTCCCTTACTACTCATTCTACTTCCCTCACTACTAAATGCCTGTTAGAATTGTTAAAGACCTGCACTATAGACATTAAACCACACACAAACTTAGTGTGACCAGAAACTCACACTCAAATATGCACATACAGCATTTATCACACACAATATTATATCATGTTAAAGACAGTGAAATTGTAGTGATCACAACAAACAACAGGTATCTCTGATAACTATATGTTATTACTCAAAAGTTAGGGAAATTGTTCACTCTTCAATGCTACAACAGCAGAAAATGTTATTACTTAGTAAAATAGATACTCCACTCACAACCTTGCTATTTACACCTGATGATTAAAAAAAAAAAACAAATAAACCACAAAGAAGCACTTTTTCTCTCTCTTTTCTCTCTCTCCAGGAGTCACTTGTTCCTAAAGCACTACAAGAATTCAGAGTCAGCACCTACAATCTTAGTTTGTTACTTCAGAATGTATAATGCATACAAGTGTTGATCACTAAAAATATTAATTAGCATTTAATCAGAAATACCAATGTGGGGGAAAGGAATGATATGCAGACATCCTGTCCCTGGGATTACACACTAATTCATTTTAGATTATTAGGAAGCAATAAACGAAAATCACTACCCTGACAAGTTAACTATCATTATTGACACAGTTCTGGATACAAATGACACCAGCCCAAAGGACAGCATAGTAAACAAGGAGAAATCATGCTAACTTCTGACATTTACAAATGACCATGATAAAAAAAATCTGAATGAGTTACAGATATTTGCTAGTATGAGAGTATTTAGTTTACTTTTTTTTCTAACTTACATGTACTTATGTAACAGAATCAAAAAGAACAAATAGTTACTACAGACAGGACTGTACTGGCAAGAAAATTTAACCAACAAAAGGGTTAATTAGGGATACAAATTTTCTCAGACTGTTAATAATGGGAATGACACATAGTATGTGCCCATAAGTAATTCTCAGGTATCTTTGATCTTCAGCCTCCAGCGATTACTGTTGCCTACCATACCCTGGCCTCTGGGACTCTCTCAGAACCAGACATCTGGCTACTTTGTTGTTTTAGACTAATCTCATCCCTGGAGAACTCAAGAAATGACACCAGGCAAGGAGGGTCCTGGCAAGGGAAAAAACATTACAGTATCAGCAGATTTTTTGAGTGGACTAGAGTATCAAAATAGTCTTCAAATTTCTATAGGGATCCCAGGGCTTCTCTGCTTTCCAGCACCACTTTCACACAGAACACCAGAATGCACATGATCCTCTTTTAAGGAACTGTTAATCTCTTTGGAGAAGCTAATGAATGATAATCCAAGCAAGAACATGTGACAAAGGCAAACAGAAGTAAAAAAAAAAACAAAAAAAACCCAACCAAATCATATAAGGAATGGGTGGATTTAATGAAGATTTTATTGAAAGACCAACACACGCTTCATGATCAAACAATGTTTTTAAAAGCCTATTAAAAAATACTCCAACACCTCAAACGCTCTATTTTTGAGTAATTCATAGGTTTTAGCTGCCAGCAGTATTATCCCTGAAGAATGACCCTCTGACAACTGCAACAGATCCAGCCAAGTGCCCGACTGACTGCTCTGGGCTTAGACACTGAGCAGTTCATGATGCATGGAGCCCACAGGGGTCAAACGTGCAGCAAACACAGACAAAGGAAGGTCTAACTCCAAGGCCAGAGGAAGGTCTAACTCCAAGGCCAGGCTCTCTGGCTGGCCTGAAACCATCAGAGGCTATCTGGGTTTTGTCACAACCTCTAGTCCAGACTCCCACCCGCCCCAAATCATTACAGGTCACATAAGATGTGGTGCTGGCAGCTGGACAAGAGCTGTTGCAGGCAGCCTTGCAGAAGGCTCTTTTCCTATTCCTACAGAAGAGCTCCTACATCCCAGGCCTTCCCAGGGCCCACTTACTGCCTGCACTCAGCAACACAAGGAGCACTTAGACCTGTAAGAAATAGAAATCTCACAGGTGTTTTTCTGAGAACATTAAGCGTGCCCATACTATGAACATTATCAGAGCCATGTATTTCCAATAAGCATAGCTTTTAAAATCCAGGGGTGGACATAACAACAGCAAGAATTCACTTCTGTATGGGTGTACTTTTGTTTCAAATCAGCCACCACACCTTTTAGTCCCCTTCCACTGGCAACAGCAAGCTAAAAAGAATGGACATGAAATGAGCCAATGCTTTCCTAAAGGCAGGCCCATCCATATAATTTAACTTTGCCTCATTTCAGGATATTTTTAAAGTGTTCAGAATACAGCTATGGAAATACCTCTGAATAATATGCCATATCACACCAGCTCCAAAGAAAACCTTTAGCAAGTGCTGCAGACAAGAAGCAGTTTGAAAACCATGTGCTAAACTTTACTAGCGATCCTGATGTTACAGAGCATCCTACTGTCTTTATTTCCGCATTTCTCACACCACAGTTCTATCCTGCTTCCTTCCAGTCACAACAGTCTCCTCTCAGTGGGACCAACACCACTAAAAAGCTGCCCCAAAGTATGTTAGCAGTTTCCTAATGTACTGTAACAGTTGGACCAAGAAGAAAAAAACCTGTGCACCACTAGTTTTAGTTGCACCATATCAGCAGTAAATAAACTCCTGAAAAATTCAGCATACTTGTGGCATATTCAGAAAGATGCTAAGCTATTTCTTTCTGAATATGAATCAAGCAAATTCTCCTCTGCTTGTATGGTATGTTGTTAGAGTGAATGTGGATTAGTCCAAATAATTAAATTTTAAAATACTGGCAGTACCAGGACAACATAAGCTTGTTTTTATGCTCTCTCTATATAACATGCTCCACAAATGTTTTTCTTAAAAGCTTTGCTATGATATCAGCCTGTTAAGAGTTTAATTGATGACTTCTGTGACTGCTATATCTTGCAAGTAGCTATGGTGCTTTATACAACAGAAACAACAAAAAGTAGTAAAATATTCCATACCATCACAGTAAAAACTTGTATTGTGCTTATTCATACATTGTCTACTGCAGAACAATCCAGACTGCAATGTAACAAGAAAAGTACTGTAAGGCAGAACAGATCAAACTAATATGTTTTAAAAAAGCATGTGATTTTATCGATGAGTCAGCATCAATACAAGTAACAAAAAATGAAGTGCAGACTAGGCAGAATTTTAATTTTGGTATTTATGCACTGTAGATGTCTAATACCTTCTGTCTTCACCAGCCATAGAATTTGATTGGTGAACTTGAATTTGAATCCCACACACTTGCCTTTCCCTCTAACTCCTTTTAAATCAACAATAAACAATACTCCACAAAAGAACACATTATCTACTTCACAAAAACACACAGAAAAAGGCAGTCAAAAATCAAAGAAATCTCACACAAATTCTATATATCAAATACAGTAAAATATAAACTATATATGTGTTCTAATGAACATTTCCTCACAGTGCCTAAAGGCACATTTTTGTGGGATTGTGTTAAATACTGCAGTTACAGCCTAGACATACATATTACAGACTTATTTGCAAAGCCATATGCCATCACCAGGACTCCAACAGCAAATAAGCAAATGCTTCAGAACATAAATACTCTGTTTAAGTATTGATTTATGTTCTGTGGGTATCTAAACATTGGTAGCTAATGCTGCCTGGCACTCTCTATTATAAAATTACAACTCTTCAGTGAGCTTTTCTAATAGTGAATAAAGCTCCCCACAGCCCTTCTCCAAAAGCTCAACAGCTGGAAGCAGAAAGCTTCCAGAAAGCAGAAAGCTGTAGCATGACAGGAATGCCAAGGTGTCCATACAGAAGCAAATCAAACAAGAAAACAAACTCCAGAGGAAAAAGGTCTTCAAACAAAATCCATGTTAACACTTCTCCTAATTTGGAAATAGAATAGTTCCCATTTTTCTGTCATTACAGTGGAAGAGAGAGAGGAAAAGCCATTCTGGACACTAGTAACATAACCATGAACAAGAACTCCTCCAAAAACCTAGTCAGCCTACACCAAAAAAAGTTTAATGAGTAATATTTTAAATGGCATATAGTTCAAGCATTGATCTCACTGCAGAACCATTAATCCCTCCCAGGTACTAAATCCTAACTAGGATTCAACCTACATATATGAAAGGCTGTATATACAATTGCTACATGTTCTTTCCTCTTTCCCAGTCTGGAGCATTTTAACAGTATAGCTCTATAGTTCACTGCTGACTACATGCATACTGTGCAGTTCTTCATGGTTTAGGTATTTTATTTCTGTGTTTCATTTCTGTCTGTATGAACAAACCTAGGAGAAAACATCCATAAAGCACTTTGATTAAATACTCCTGGGGTTTTGGAGGCTGCCTTTGCCTCCAATGAAAGCTGGAGGAAACAGGCTTCTGAATGTAGATGGAAGAATTACACATTTCCTCCACGGAGCAAAGCTCTGCTTATCATCTTGTAATTAAGCAGTTTGTCAGCTAATAAAATGACTTTATATTTCTCTAATACCTGCATAAGGAGATAGTAGAGGGAAAGCTTAGTGATGCTTCCTGATAAACACATTTCCTAGAGTTAAATACAATTACTCTAACTTCAAGATAATAACATGAACTTAACCCATAAGAAAAGCTCCATCAGCATCCACTTATAGCATGAATGATACTGATACTTGTTTTCACTTCTTTATTTTAAATTTACAGGCAGTTAGAGTTATTTGAAATAAAGACTGTATTCGCAAAAAGACAGTATGTAACATGAGAATACAGTGGACAAAAATGCAGTGCTCTACTTATTTATGTATTTACTCAGCGTTTACGTCAGCTGCACACTTTTGCATAAGGACACCACACCAATTCCTGCCTCTGGAATCCACCTGCTAGAAATCATAGACCCAATTCTTCTTTGACTCTCACCTACACTGATCCAGTCCATTGCTTTGATTTCAACAGAAGAATACCTGGTTTACACTAGGATAAAGGAGAAGAATCATGCACAAGTTTCCAGGTACCCTCACTAGCAGCACAGGTGTTCTTTTGCTGGCAGCAGCTGGCATGTGCTAATTAGAAGGAAAATCCAATTCAACTATTTCCAGTTCTGTAAAAACACCTAAGAAATGAGATGGATCAGAATAAAGTCTCAGCATATTACAATATGTTCTACAGAAGGAAATAACCTGATAAAATGAAATTTTCCATTGCCTTGCATCACATAATTTAGAACAAAACTGAAGCCTGAAAGACAGGAAATCTCTTTAAAAATCTGCCTGTATGGCAGATCTCGATTAAGCTACAGAAAATTATTAGAGTATGAAAAGACACTCTTGCCTCCCACCACTCACAAACCAAACAAAAACACCCACGAGCTGATAAAGAAACCATGAACATAACCTGCTGGAAGTATTGCTAAACGAGCCATCTACTTCACAAGATACAGTATGATATCTTTACACATTCTAAAGATAATCATGTACATCTGAATCCTGATCACAGAGAAAGCGCAGCTGTCACATAAAGTACCTGGGTTATACAGTATCATTAAGATCTAGGATTTCATATTTACATAAAACAAAGTTAAACCAAACTAGTGCATAGGCTACTGTTTTAAATTTGTACAAATGTAAAAACTGAGAAAATTGTTACCTATAAAACTGAGCTCATTTCAACGTAATACTTTAAATTTCAAGAAAATTGAGTAAGAATGCTGAGGAATCAACTAAAGCAAAGAACTCAAGGTTACAAGGTAGTATTTTGTTGTTATTTGCAGACTCAGGAAAGATGAAACAGTCTTTTCAAACCTCCCTGAAACTCCCATTAGATAACCCAAATGTTGCAACAGAGGCATTTGTTACTCAAGGGGTCATGACAGCAGACCCCTTATGATGCAAAGATGCCCTGGAGTGACTTGTTTGCAGAAGGGATTTGAGGACAGCACTTTACAATATTGTGTATTTTTTGTCTATTTCATACCTACAAATACCGTCCATTGTTCTGAGTTTCTCAGATCATAAATTGCAGGGAACCAAACCACGCAGAAGTCATCAGCACAGGTGCAGAAAACAGCAGGAATGTCCCAGTATCAATAGGTCAGAGACATTTGTGACTATGCTTAGAAACAGAAATGCCTCACAACTGCACAAAAGAGGTGACACTGCTGGTTGAAAAGGTATAAGAGAGGGCATTGACTAAATTATTTAAATATACACCTCAGAGGACATAGCCTACACAGAAAGCCTCACTCAATACCTATATTCCAGGCCATTTGGATAATGAAAGTATAGCAAGTGTTTTTGAGATAACATATATGACGTGAACATTAGAGAAAAAAATGTTTTATATATATATATATATATATAGGATATATTTTCTAAGTTGCATGATCATTTTCAAGCAGAAAAACACATGTATAGATCAGAAGTGAGATTTTACCTCCAATTTTAATGCTGCCATTTCTTGAATTACAGGTAACTTATCAATCCAGCTTATGCTTCCTCTTCTTATAGGGCTTTTAAGTAATCTTATACATTGAATATATGAAGTTTCCCAAAAAACACATTCATTTTGAAACAAAATAATTTGATTAAGTAGAATACAACCTATAGCCACTCTTAGAGCTGACTTTCTGTAGTTCCAGCTACAAAATCTTATTGCTGTAGAATTAGCTTATCTTTTCAAAGAAATCAAAATAACACTTGCCAAAAGTGTATGTATGTGCTTGTCATTTGTAGTTGTAACTTGAGGAAAAAATGCCACTTCTTAAGAAGATGGAAAATTCAAGAAAACAAAACAGCTAAACCTTTAATTTTAACCCAGAAGTGAAATGGCATGAAAACAGGACTAAACAGGCTCTTCCAAATAAAATTGTAACAGCTGAAACTTTCCTGTAAACGTAATCAGCTTCATGACAGTGAAAGCACAAACACAAAGGGATTCATTTTTGGTGATAGTTGTTAAATACTCTGCTTTTAAATGCAGCACATCACTGGCAGATTTCAACACTTCTGCAAGCAGACTGAGCACTGTAAACCTAAACAAGTGAGTGCTGTTACAGGCAGGGATATTTCCAAAACCAATCCCAAGACACAGGCACAGAGTTCAGACTCTACTCTTGAGCAGTTTTCTATTGCTCATTGGTACCACTGCAATGCATGTACACATGCAAAGTTTAGCAAAACAGAACAGTGTGTAGAATAAACAGAAAAATGAATATCCATTTCCACTGACAGGATAAAAATCGGGGTCTCTAAAAACCTTAGTTCTACTTACATTTTTCTACCCCAGTTCCCTTCAACATCTGTTCTTTCTGGTTTATGTGAACTATCAGCAAACAAGGACAGACAATATCACTGCATGCACATACACTTTGACAGATTCATCAGGATCATTCAGGTGTACTAAATTATTTTCCTAAAGAAGGATTATTATTATTATTATTACTATTAACTAAGGTAGCCTGTGTGCTATGACAGAGACTGACACAGCTGAAAACCTAGGAAAGTTTTCAAGAAGTCGTTACAATATAATTTTAAAAAGAATTTTTTTTCCCATTGGCAAAGGTTGAAATAAAGTCACAACAGTAGCAATAATTATGACCATTCTGATCTTCAGTATCCAGATAACAGGCTGTAAACTCAATAATGTGAAAACCTCTGTGAATGTTTCATGCCCCAGTATTATGTCTCAGAAATAACTTTTCAGACTCCATTATGTCCGCCATGAACTTGATCTTTCACCTCTAGTGAAAATCCTCTTACAACTATAATTCTAAAGTTAATGATGAGAGATTTCATTTGCTTTCCAAGCACAGATAAAACCTTTTTGAAATACACTCTCACTGCCATGACCTTGGTCTATGACTTAAGAGTTCACCACATGTAATAATTTACTTTGTCCCATGGGGCTCATTGAGATTTCCTTTTAAAAGGTTTTGGATATGCAGTTGGAGCTGGAGCACTCACACAGTATGCCTTAAAGTATGCATCCCCGTATACATTACAGGTATTTTGCAACACTATCATTAAACAAAATGAATTTAGATCATTACAAAATATAACAAAAAAAATAGGTCTATCTAAACAAAGTCATCCACACATTAGAAATTCAACACTTTGGGAATACTGTTGCAATAATCCACAATATCTACTAGAACACAGAGTTTCAAAATTTCATGAAAGTAACACATTTAAATTAGCAAACTAATTCAGGAAATACATTGCTACTTTCTACTTACCAGCTCAACCACAGCTCAGTTCAAGCCCAGTAAGCTTCTCCTTAGCTCACGTGCGACATAATTACCAGAATTGCTGTATTAGACTACCTAGTTAGCATATGGCTGCTGACTTCTTTGCTGATAAGCAAAGCTTCTTTGTTTGCTTAGGCAGCTCTTACTAAACACCCCTTTAGTATTAAAAACAAATAGATGAAGTCAGACCTACTGTATCGACCTCAAAGTCAAGTTTTTTGTTCCCTGAATCCTGGGGAAATTTCCTCCTGGTGCTAACTCCCTGGGGATGCATCCGAAGGCCTGGGGCTGGGCAAGATGAGGAGGCAGACAGCACAGACCAGGGAGGTCAGGCTGAGGGTGGAGAGGGGACCCGAAATGCCAGAGAGGCAAACAGCCTGGAAATGCAGTTTGTATAGGGGGTATATACCATGAGGTACTGAATAGGCTGGCAAAGATTGTGTTTAACAGCAAAACTTCTTCTCCCATCACACAGATGAATTATCAGGGGCTGTTGTGATTTCAGGGCACTCCTTCACCAGCCTCCCGCCCCTCAAAACTTCCTAAATGCTACCATCTTCTCACAGGGGCTTCCTACATGAGCACAAGAATTTAAGCTTCTGCTGCAGCTACTCCAAGTGCTGCAGTTTCCCCTCCCTCTGCTAATTTAGAACTGGCAGCAAAGCACTGGATTTCAAACAGAAAAGGACATATTCACAAGCAAACACGTGCAAAAAGCCTGGCGGAGCAGGAAAGCACCCGAGCATGGGGTCTGCATGCCCGAAAAACGGCTCCCAGGAAACACATGGCTTTACTTCAACATGTCCAGAAACAGTTTATCAGCAGCTTGCTCTTTTCAGACTTCACCATAAGGCCAATATTTTCCAGAAACTGGAGAGTAAACAATTCCTTGGAATCAGCAAAAAATTGCTGCTCTACTCCTCTCCACACTCTTTGCCATGTGCTCTAACTAACAAACAAAAAGTCAATTTAACAGAAAAGTACAAACTGGAAACACTTTCAAAATATCCTAGCTTCTCCTATAAAATAATGTGAAATAAATTTGGACTAGTTTAATAGTATATAAAGTAACATAGGAATTTATTCTCTCTTTACACAAATGAGGTTTTCCTCATAGAGCATAAAATACATTTTCTTAATACATATTGAATAAAGTGACAAAATTTAGAAGACAAAAACCTTTACTAAGTTCTTTCATAATCATCAAGAAAGGACAAAACTTTAATTTCATTGAAAAGAAATTAAATTTAAAGAGAACAGTAATTTTAACTGAAAATGCTGCTTCACGTTTTACAGCTTTGATTTCCACAAATCAGAACTTAATGCTGCACACCCCAAAACAGAACTAATGAAAAGAAATCATGGAAATGTTCAACTTGCATGCCAGATTGCTTTCTTTCCTATACATTCTTATTAAGCAGTAAACAAAAACATTCATGCCAGTTAAAAAAGTGCTTAGATAGAAGAAAAAAAATTCCAAATTAAATACACTGAAGCTTTGATTTTAACACAAAAAGGACAAAATTAAGAAAGGGGAAACAATGCAACATTATCTCTTTACAAGTCAGTGTTCAGAACTTGAACAGAAATGCTCTCCTTGACTAAATCAACTAAAGAAATTCCTAAACGGCATTTTTTGTTCTCAACAGATTTAATTTTGATCTATCTGCAGTGAGCTGTAAGACAACAGGTGAGGGACAGTAGAACCAGAACCCAGCATGGGCCCAGGTTTCATTGCCAGCAAACAACTACACTGCTCTGCCAAAAGAAAGGTGTTCATTAGAAAAACACCCTTACAGAATGCAGGTGCTCAGTGAAATTTAGACTGCATAAAGCACTCCACTGAAAACAAGTCACTTGTAACTTTTTGAATAATACTTCCAGTTTTCAATGCTCTCCAAAAGATAGCCTTTATCTTCAAAAGCTGAGTTAGGGAGAGTGGGTAACACCTTCCTTGCTAGCGAAATATCTGCTATCTCTCAAACAGGCATAAAAATTTTACAGCAAAGAGTACAGAGCCTGAATTTTAGAGCACTAGACCCCAATTTAATATAAGTATTCCTGATTTATTCACAGTTAAAAATGCTTGCTTTGCACAGGCAATGGATTTCATACAGCACTCACTGCTAAATAAAGGAAGCTCTTGCTCAGTATAACTTCACAGTGAATTAACCTGCAAACCAAGACAAATTCAAAACCACCTTTTAAAGAAAGGCCACTTTTGTCAAGCGTGAGAGCAAGACTCTCCTCCTGTCCTGGCTTCTTTATGCCACAAACAGCTTTCAGGGTCAGTGACTGTGCCATAGCAGACAAAAACATGGCTTCCCAGCCAAGCACTGCAGAATAGCAACAGCAAAGCCTCTAAAAACTCTCTTCTTGCAAAGTCAGATGTAGGACACTTGTGCAAACACAGCTGTAAAAATACAAGGGTGTGATGACGCCAGGTAGCTTCCAGCCACAGCCCAGTTTAGTGCAATTTAAACATGCTATTTTATAGCTTTCTAGATTATGGCAGAACTGCTATAAGGGAAGGCTGAACATGCACAAGACTTCAGGCTCTGGTTTATGCATCTTAACTGCACAACTTTATGTACCCTAAGGGAGTCTTGCACTTGTCAACTCTCTTGCACTCCAGGAGGGTAGGAGATGAGCTTTTCGCACTGGACACCTTATGAGCCATATGAAAGACACTCAGAGGCAATGGCAACCACAGACAAAATTAAATCTTACCTCGAGTCTAACTCAACCACTGACACCTTGGGTTAGTAAATTAGCTGCTTTTCAAAGGTGCTGGAGAATCTGAAACTTAGTACAAAGTAAAGAGGTTGGAGGTGAAGGGCTTATGTTAGTGTGAATTTGCTCCACTGAATTAAGAGCAGAGCTGTATGCCTTTGAAAATCCCCTCCACTCTCAACAGTTTGACTAGTCGGTTTGTATTAGAACTACTAGTGATAAAAGAAAAGAGATCAGTGAGAGAAGGAAAAAACGCAAAAGATTCCCAATTGCTTTGGCTTATAGAAGACTTGAGAAGACAATGAGGAACTCAAGAGATATCTAATGGAGCTGCATGCCTGGGACACATTATAATGATGAAATTCATATTGTAAGTAATAATTTGGGCTACTCCTATGCATTGATGGATGTAAAATGCACTCACCACTCAGGGACGAAAAAAACCCTAAGTATCAATAAATAGTTCAATAAAAACCATCTGCTCAAAGCACAGCAATGATAAAAGAAAAGTAAACTCTTAGGATACATAAAAAATTAGACTGTAGCACTAGAATAGAGTGGGTGAGTTTAATAGCACAACAGCTCCTATGTACATACAAGGTTTATGCTGACACAGTTAGTTCTTTATATTTGTACATGTGAAGTACAGACATCTTGCCTAAATTTGTCCTCTGACACCCACACACTTCTCAGAGACTCCAGCGTAATATCTGATCGTAGAATTAGTTATATTTTCATTTAGAATTGTTTAATCTGTATAGGCAAACAAAATTTACTGGTTAGGAAAGGGAAAAAAACCCATGATATTTCTTTTCCTTTTCCAGTATCACATTTAAAAACAATAGAATTAAATTACTTACCCTTTCATAAACAAAACTTTGACACATGAATATTTTAAGTGCAATCTGGAAATTAAATTTTAGACAATGCTACTGACATCTTTAGAGACAAAAAACTATAGTACAGAAGACAACTAAACATCATGATACATTTAGTTTATTTGAAGATCTTAACACAATTTTGTTTCATAATGTTCATGTGTCGCCATCCAAGGGCAAACACTCATGGTACACTGGTGCATCAGTCTATGAATCACAAACCATTAGAGCTTGTACTTCTTTTTATTCATTTTATTTTGTTTTCTAGAAGGTTAATGTACATGTATATACAGTTCAAAGAACTTCAGATATTTTTAGAGAAATCAATATCTTTCCTGTGACTTTACAGTAGTGTTAAGAGTTCATTTTTTCCTTTATTTCTACTTTCAAAAAAACCCAAAAACACAGAGACAAACAAAGGAATTTTCCAGTCTTCATTACTCAGAAACTATTCATATGATATGTATTTGAAAATATCAGTTAAAACTATTGCATATGATTTGTTGGGCAAATGTTGCTGCCCTCCCTTGATTCTTTCCCAGAAAGGCTAGCTGTGGACCTTGCAAATTTGTACTCAGTTTTATGTTCTACATCTGCTTCAAAAAACAAATCTAAAAATCAATAATAAAACTATTTCTTTATATCTTATTTCATAAACACCTTTCTAGCTTTCTTCACTGTAGCCTATTTTGTATTTCAAAATCTGGTCTTGCATATGCAATACCTTGTTTTACAAAAGGGCATGGCAAAGTCACATGAAAGTTGCAAAAAAAAAAATAAAACAGCACATTGATTAAGAGGTTTTGTAGAAGCTATAGCTCAACTGACACCAACAAAAAAGCCCTCAGTGGTTGTGTGGTGTATGAGATAGCAAAATAGCCAAAGAATTCTTCAACAAAATGAGCTGTCTGCCACGATTTATCTGTACAATTCCATCACAGCTCCTGCCTGTTATGTTACACTTTTCAAAAGTATGTCATTAAGCTGCCATAAAAGTCATCACAAATTGCTTTTTCTCCCAAACTGATAATAGACTTATAGATCTAATTTTCAATCTCTTTTCTTCATTACTTTGATTCTTAAGGAGAGTATGACATTTGCTGTCTGAATACTTTGTAGTAATATCTGGCATTCTCTACAGCACTTCTGTCTGAGCATCTCTGAGCTTTTAATAGGTTTGTCTTTACCGTGCCTTGAAATGATGACATATTTATTTGTCTCTATTGCAGACATTTAAAGAAATTGTTTTTATAATTTCACTGAAAAACTAGAAGAATTGTTGAAAAGAAGATGACACAACAAAGCCTTCTGTGCTGTCAAGCTATGTCATTGAATTCCTGACCCTTCACAGTACAAAAAGAACAAAGAGGTTTCTGGGTTTTATCCAATTTTTTTAACTTCATGGACTGTCCTCTACACAAATCATGAGACTGATTGACAGAAACAGTTAAGTAATTGAGACAATATCAACAAATTAAAAATTAGATTTTGATTCTTATGGTGACCCCTCCTCATTTTTCACCAGCCAATATACAAACCTTTTTTTGTTCACATAGGGCTTCTTATGCATCAAAATAAATTCAGTACTTGAAACTTTGCTAATGAACTAAGTGCATTTGTGACAAAAGCTAGGAACAGACTGGTTTAGAAAGTTGTTTGCAAGGTTAATGAAAGTAACACATAGGAAAAGATCACAAGAGGAATGATGGAAAATCAGGGTGAAGGAGAAACAGAGAGAAGAAAGAAAGTCTCCCTTTCATTATCTCACAACCAAATTTTCCAATTAATATCCAGCAAAATCCACCACTCAAGTAGCCTCTAATGATGTAGATCTCTTTCTAAACACTTGACCAAATACTTAATTACCCTGGCCCAGACCAATAAAATATAGATCTTATATCAGGTTTCTCAACACTGATCTTCAAACACTTCACAAAGGTGCCATTATGCATCACAGCTAGCCCCAGAGACATGATACCTTACTGTTTTACTCTAAACGTTAATGACAGAGCTAAAAATAGAGATCATGTCTCCCCAGCCCCAGATGTACTATACTACTTCTACCATGACAAAATGCCTGATACTTCTTTGAGAATAACCCAAATCCAAACTAACATTCTACAGTTGCTTCTACTTAGACAATGAAACCTATACTCCTCTACACTGTCATAACACAGTGAACCACCACAGCTCTTAAGTGCTGTGCTTCAAGACATCCAAAGAGGTCTTCAGAGCACTTATTGAGGGTGTGCCTGTACTTTGCAGCAGCAAGACACTTCTCAGACTAATTAGTTCATGCGGAGCTTCCTTGCTATATTCCTTCTGAGCAAGCTCATTTATCTTCACATTACATTATGCAGTGTAGATACATCCTCAGACAAATCAATTTCTCTAGATAAGCAATACACACTTGTTGAGGGAAAAGCAGTTTAAGAAGCATTATTATGAACAAATGCTCTCACAGTACAATCATTTCTATTTCCAGTTGACTCCCTGGTTTAAATTCTTCATATATCAAAAAGGGAATTGAAACGGGAAAAAATGTGTTCTGCTTATGTTAGAAAAAGAAATACATCAGTAACAGCTTAGGTGAAGTTTGGCAAGGAGAGATGCGAGACTGTTTTCTCCCCTAGGGAGATCTGAGGGATCTGATTTGTTGATCATCAGAAGAAAAATTACTCTAAATGACAAAGAAACATCAAATTCCAAAAATATGCTTGCATTGGAAACATGCTCAAGTTTGGCAATAACTTTGCCACACACTTTGTCTACACTGGGCATGTCTAAAGGGAGTCTCTCCTTTACACACTCTCTTAGAGCCTAACGGAGAACTCTCAGTTCCTAAAACCAAATTCTTGATTCATTCTGTCTCTCTGCTGTCAGCAACTATCTGTTAAAATCACTACAGGGTACACATTTTTGTACACCAGTTTGGCACAGAAGAATTAGAGTTTCAAGCTTACCTCAATGATTAATACAATCACGTAACAGAAAGCAGCCATTTTTCAGCTGGTATAAAATGCATGCACCCTCACCACCCCAGAAGGACACTACCAGAAAAAAGTGTATTCTAATAGTCAAGAAACTAAACAACCTCTCTCCCTCCTACACACTGTATTATATAGCTTTCAACTAACCTATCTTACTGTAGTTTTTTCCAGAGGATCTTTTCCCTGCTCTAAGGACAGCACAGACAGTGCTAACACTGAATGAGCACTCACTCAATACTTCATCTAATCCTCACTGTTCACTGTGTGGCATCTTTGTATAATTTACATGTAGAATCATAACTGGAAAACCTCTTATTTCTCTGTTGATCACTATTAGGTACTTGAATTACTTCCTTATGGTAAATACCCCACAGCACCTCCATCAGACAATTTTATGGTTCTTTTTTCAAGGCAGCAAACTGGCAGACAGTGATGTGCATCAGGATAGCCCATAATTAGAGATGGTTGACTTGAAATACTTTGGGTCTCTCTTCAGAGGATAGAGCAATTAAACAGCACTTTGTCAGTACAAAGTACAACTTCAATCTATTTCAGTGCTATCATGTGTTTTCAAAGCTGACATTAATCGGTCCCAAGAGCCTGAACTCAGAAAATGAGAAGTTCACAACTAATGGTCATATTTAAAACATGGTTGAAGTGATTCACCCAACCTCACACAGGAGTTCTATGGCTGAATTAAGATTTGCCTTTAACCCTTCAGAACAGCATCCCAATAGCCCTAGCCTTCAATTTCATCTGTCAGTGTTAATTCCCTCCCTTCATCACCTACCAGGTCTCCTCCAACTCCAGCAATTATGAGAAAGCAAATCTAAAGGAAACAAACTCATTAATTAGCATAGCTGGATTAATTTCCTAAATGCCATTTACCCGGTCTTCCTGAAAACAGCAAGTGTTTTGTGGATAAAGAAAGAGTCTGAAATTACATCAGCATATGCCATTAGAAGACAGAATTTTAACATGACCAAACTGAGTTTTACCAACAACTTCTATTCCAGCATTTCCTGTCTGTTGAGAACTTTGCACTGCATCACTGTCAGAAAACTCCACATTCCCTGAATTTTCACTTCATGCAGTCTCAAATAACAATATATGATTTAAATTCATGTTTGTACTGCCATATCGCTTGTTACATTTGTAGCTTCAAGCCTGAGAAATTCCTACCACAGGGCATGTTAATATTGAACACATCCAAACAACCTCTGCAAGGGCAGAACTTCACTGTAAATCTATTGGTCTATGCGGTAACTACAACACAGCATAGGAACATTATAGGGTTAGGAACTACAGCACAGCAACCAGCAGAAATCTCCCAACACTCATTTCCATCAGAAAACTTTCTATCACCTCAGAAAACTGAGTTTCTTTCAGTTTCACCAATGACAGCAGGTGATATATCACTATTTTGCTTGTTTGACACCAACACAATGCCCAAGTCTTAATTCCAGAATTTTGTATAAACCCCAATAGCATCACATTTCTGTCTATGCATTGCCACTTGAGTTCATCATAAATAAATGTTTGAATGCCTGTTTAAAAAAGACAAAATGAAAACTCACCTCATTTCCACCAACAGCTTTGGTTAAAATTACAGCAGAAGACACAGGAGGTGGCATGCAGCCCACTGTCTGCAAGCTGAAAACAACAAAAAGAATGTTACATTCCTTACAGGAGGCTAACTCTAAGCAAGCTACAGCCTTAAAATACCAAATAGCCAAGTAGAAAGTCTTATCACCTGTGCAATGCAATCAGTTTGCAACCAGCTACAGCCCTGCACTAGGATGGGCACTCCTGCTGGCAGCACTTCTATGCTATCTCTTACCAATCACCACATTGAAGAGTCACGTCACCGTTTAAAAAGCACAAACACTCACCTCTCTGTGACTCCACTTCCCCATCTGTAGTACTGTATCTGCCTAGATAAAATCACCTGACTGCAATCAAATCATCAACAGCTTTCTCTTACACTTCAGAAATCTAAGATACTCTATTATTACTGTCATTTTTTGGCAATGTTTGTGCAGCAAAGTAATTGGTGTGTACAGTAAATGTTGTTGCAAAGTAAGAAAAAAGTGTTGAGCTTTCCTTTGTTTTCAGACAGTCTACAAAACCACATCACAACAGATTACAATTAAATTTGGGGCTAAGTAAAACAGGGCTTCTGAAGAAAAACTGTTGACTTGGAAGAAACAGTAACGCATGGAAACTAAGAGCTTGCAAAATCCCCAGAAGTGTGGAATCTACATATGATTTCAAGTACTGGGGTTTGAGATTCTAGTACAGAAGAATCAATTACTAGTGGTGAACTACTTTGCATTTGTAACCGTGTCAGTCGAACTCCTGAGAAAGGCAGTGTCAAAAAGCTGTAGCAAACAGAAGTATTAAATTCAGGCAACAGGGAGTATTACAGTGAAACTGATATTCTGCAAATACACAAAAGATTTAAAGAGAGGACACAAGTAAGTGACAATGACGATATTCACTTTGTCAGCTACGGACACTGTGGGAAAGGAAAGAGGCAACCAGAGTAAGTCTTACATAAATCCAATCACAAGGTGCCAAGCACCACTTTGGAAGTATAGAGTACCTTCAGCTTACAGTGAAACAAGCTATGGTAGCAGAGAGTTGTCAGCACACATCAGATTAAGCTCATATCAAAAAGAAAAGAAATACAGGAAAAAGAAATGGTGCAGGAAAGTTTGGAAACATGAAAATATACAACAGACTAACAAACACATGGTGATTCTGATGTCCATCCCCTACACTGTGATGCTGCTCTCTCTTTTCTACGCGGCAGCCAGCTCCTTGAACTTCTCACCTGCTCTAATAGGGGGTGGATTAAGTTCAGAGTTATCCAGAGAGGTACAAAATGTGTGAAGGGCATTCGTCTCAGTTGGCAGGGTTTTTCACACTATAAAGGAAAGATTTAATCATACAACCTCTGTTAACCCCCTCAAACTGAAAATAACACATTTGAAATTAAAAATAAAAATCCCTATCAAGCAATATTAATCTAAAAAAACCTGGTGCACACTAAATGGAAGTACTTTTAAGTGAATTGAAACGTGCACCTGTAAACTTTTTTTTTGTTTGTATCAACAACACAACTATACCAACATACAAACAGATTCCTCTCATGGCAAACAGACTACTAGAGATAACCAGCAGCCAACTGAAATATTCCACTGGATCAGGCCATGCTATAAGTACCAACATCAGGGGTCCAAATACTTACTAACATAAGAGGTCCACTTTGCTGTTCTGCTCATAACACTACAGACAACTGAGTAGTAGGGTCTGAAGTCACATGTTTTAGATGTAAAACCTCCAAAGTCATATCTTCTACCCAATCTTTGCATCTCACGCCTTACCACCTGTGCTGTAAATGCTATATGCTAAAAGAAGCAGAAGAGGTGAATCTGGACATACATTAATAACCTGCTTCACGCTCCTTTTCAAAGAGATGTTGTCAATGCAAAATCTAGCCAACTAAAAGAAAAATTAACTTACAAGATGCTTGGAACGATGTCAGTTTCCCCTCTATTTTATAAATTTCAAAATACTGCAAAGCAACAAACCTCCTTTAATATCAACTCAGACATAGATGGGGATGAAAAAACCCCACTACTCAGCTGTAGAAACACACGTGGAAAGCTGGTACCATCTGAATCTGGCTCTCACTTACAGCAAAACAGACCATTAGAGAGGATGGGAGAATCTACCATACAATCTGATGCAAGATGGAAAAGGTCTGTGGGCTGTGCCCTTCAGGCGTAACCTGTGTAGAGAGCAGTGGAGAACTGCAGTGCCCAGGGGAGCCACCCTGCCAAAGGGAGCTGGATATCCTTGGGAGCATATGCCTGTTTTTCCAGGCCTTTTTTGAGGGCTATCAACAGATTCCACTACAAGCTGTGCTAAAAAGCGTGATAAGGAAGTAACTTTGCCAAAACCGGTCTTGTTCCCTCCCTGTTTTCCTTAGGTACTTTAGTGTTTCTAATGGAATAAAAACTAGAGCTATGGGGCATTAAGATGAATTTTTGGTTACACAAAGCTGCCACAAGGCAGTTCCTCACATCAGCTCCTCACAGACCTGCTTCGAAATGTGTTATTCTAGGACTAGGATGGAGCTCAGTGTCTTCTGCACCTGCATCACACTGAAGGTACAGCTGCCATTGGCTGCTGCTCTGAGCATGTCCTAAACTGCAGCATTGATCAAGGAAGCACTCTTCAAACAAACAAACAAACAAGTTTAATTAAACTCCTCAATCTGACCATCCTTTCCATGAAACCTCAATACAACAGAGTTACTGCACTGAAAGATAAAATGCAGCCAAATCAGAAATAGTACTCAAGGAACAAGTGCTTGAAAGGCAGCTGGAAGCATACAGAAGTATAGCAGCTCACTAGTAAGACACAGACATACTCTCATGACAAATGAGGCTGGTTTAGGCTCCACATTTAGAAACACAAGTGACACATTTAGAAACACACAAGTGTTTCTTTTCTTTACAAAAATGCATACATCTGTAGTTTTACACACAGTTTCACAGGTGTGCATGTGTATACATACAATTATACTCATGCATGTAACAGATCTTGTCCCTGAAACACTAAGAACCAAAGTGGCATAAGAGTCATGGGAAAGAAGGAACGACAAGTGCTTAATGGAACTAAACCCACAAAAATCTCTTTCACCTGGCACTTCAGAAATTGAAACTCCCATGAATTAAGAAGGAATTTTGGCTACCATGGAAAATCACGTATCTGTTCTAGCTGAGAAAAAACTTCACAATCATTTTACTTTAAACAATATCCTTTACTACAAATAGCTAAATGCAAATAAACATTGCATAGTGATTTTGATATTTCCTTGATTTACTGACATGTAACCAAAATAGTGTTAACCTTTAATTGATGTCGCCTCAATTTCACCTTTTCATGATCATTTGCACCACTTCACACTTGGCAGAACACCTGGAGAAGCCTCTTACACACAAAATAAAATGCTTTTTCAGGTTTAGGCCTTGTAAAAACATAAACATGAGCAGCTTTTTCATTAAACTTTTAAGACAAGGAACTTCCCAAGCAATGTTTCACCAAACAGTAAGAAACAATGGGGATTCTTTCAGTAGTTTTCTGAAATAATTGATTTTTGCATTCAAACATCCCAGCATACCTGTATGGCACTAAGTATTGACCTTCCACTCAAAAAAAACCCTTTTGGTTTTTTAAAATTTTACATAACATCTACCACCAGCACACCATCAGTGTGGCTTTGCATATTTGCAGTGTACACCCAAGATTTAAAATACACTGTTTTCATGGTAGCTTAGTTTCTGTCCATCACAAAGTTCTTGCCCTACAAAAACTTTACTCTTTTCCCCCCCCCGCCCATAATTTAGCCGGAAGCAGATAGTGAACCCATGCAAGAAGTACTCGATACAGACTACTTAAGAACAGAAGACCAGTACGTAGCATTCACAATATTTATTCACTGACTTATGTTTTTCCTTTGGCATTCCTTTTCTTTCCTCCCCACGTTCCTTGAGACCCAACACATCACTTCAGCTGTGTGTTGTGAAAGAGAAAGCTAACCTGTTGCAAGCTCCCTACATACGAGACTAACTGTCCAGACTTCTAAAATGAGATCAGGTTCCTGAAGGGATAATCTTCTGCATGTACTTTGTTTTCAACAGCAAAGTGCTGAAGCACAGAAAACAACCAGCAAAATCTTTTCACAATACAACATAACACCAGTTGCAGGATAAGCAGCCCTTTAAGATGACAGCTACAAACATATTTCACTCCATTATGCTTAAACATACCCTTTTAAAAGCCATTCATTTATAGGTGTGATTGATAATAGCTGAAGAAAGACCCATATTGCTGTTGGGAAGAACACAAGTGTAAAAATCTGGACAAAAAGGTGTAGTTTCACATGCATCAAAGCACTTGTCAGCTCCTGCAAAAGAAAAAGAAGAGAGGAAGTTGGAGGCATAACAGCTGAAGTAAGATCACGTTTGTGCTTTTAAAACTAGGATCATCTTTATAATACAAAAGGAGTGCATGTCAAAAAGGCACCTTTAGGGATCATCTGATCTCCTCTTTAATAATGAAGTACATCCAGACAACATAAAAGCTATCTGCTCCTGGGCATCTTTCCAAAAGGATTGTCCACCACTTCAATAAAAGTGTAGCTCTCAGAACAGCAGCTTTTCAGCAAGCAGCCTTAGCACTTTGTCACTGCGTCAAAACCTGTATTAACTGTGCTGACGGCTGTTAACTTTACCGACTCTTGATATCAAGACACATGAAAACTTGCAGCACACACACGATTTCAGGCTTCTGTGTCTACAGAGAGCCAGAAACTGTGATTCTCATTTATATTGTTTTAAAAAAAAGGATATTTAATTATGTCCAAGCATTCATTTGTCACCTTTTGTTAAGGAAAAAAAAACCCAAAACATAAAAAGCTAAATTATCTGTAGCAGACTTTAATTGTAACAACAGATAGGAAATTTATAGGGAAAAAAACTAGGCTGATGAAGAATAGCAAAAAAAGAATGCCAAGACAATAACAAGCTAAAAACAGTTAAGCCATAAATTTCAGAGAAATAAAGCGTAAAACACCACTGGAGACTCAGAAAACAGCAAAGAAAAATTTAATTTTAAATAGTGTAAGAGCACTCCAGAGAGGTGATCAAATACCCTTTAAAAAAAACAAAACAACAAACTCTTCAGCCAGCTCTGTGTCTCTCTGTTTCTGCCTTTTCAGGCATTTCAAGGACCTTCTACACATGTTTTTGAGTACAAGGAAAGAGCCTTGTACATTTCAGCTCATTTAAAATCTCACAGACTGAGAATAAAAATTCCTCTTCCTTTCTCTCACAGTAATTCACACTCTTTTCAAGTAAACAATGCAAAAGAACTGATGGCACTTTTATTCAAAACCTGATTTGCTAGAATTCTCTAGCCATCTGACACTCCAGATGCATTAAAACATATATATCACACATACAGAAGTGCCCTTTTAATTTCATATTTTTACAACTGGAAAATGCCTCAAAACCAGATAGTTTTAAGAAGACTCAATGACAATTCCAAAACCAAAACCCAAGACAAAAAGAAAGCCTCATTACAACTTCCACGGAGCCAGGAAGGTGATACAACAGAGACAACCTTCTGCATGGAGGAATGCTGTATTAATGGAACAGGTCTTTGCAGACCTAAATGACCAGTCTTGAAAATGTCTCTAGTGATTGCCTTTGAGAATAGTTGCTGTTATTTAGAATAGTTATTATTATAATAGACCGTATGATCACAGAACAAACACTGAGGCAAACAGCCTTCACCCTCTTAAACATCCTACCAGGGTTTGTCCCAAAATACATCTGCCACTTCAAAAAAGTTACTGGAAGCTGCTGGTTATGACTGTTTCTGCACACCAGACAGAACAGGTTACCTTGTCTTTCCCACTATTTCACAGCCTTTAGGGAGCTCACCCCAGCCTCTCCCTGGTCACTGTGGGTCCCTGCTGCCATCCAGCCATGCTTGCGATAGTCATAGCTGGACTCCTCTAAGCAAACACCCACACAGAGCAAACAGTGTTTTCAGGGCCTTGCCAAATTCCTCATTGAAATGGATAACTCAAGTATGTGATTTAATTTCTGGGGCCCTACGGGAGGTATTTGCTTTGAAAGAGCAAGCTATCCAGTCACTGAAAACTGAAATAGCATTATATTAAGGTGGAATCAAATGTTCTTGTCATTCCTAGACACAGAGTATTTCTACAAATACAAGAGGACCTTGGTCACCTCTAGTTCTGAAAGATTAACAAGGCCATGCACAGACAGGCTCTCCTTGAATGTTGCCAATTATTTTTTAAAATGCTTTCTGAACACATTAGCAAAATTTTTGGAGTTCGCACTTTCACAGCAGATTAAACTAGAAGTGTAACCTTAAAAGAGTGTCAGGTTTTTTTCTAATTTTGTCAGCTTTATCAGAATGCCTCC
The DNA here is from genome assembly GCA_013397895.1 of Origma solitaria. Taxonomy (NCBI): domain Eukaryota; kingdom Metazoa; phylum Chordata; class Aves; order Passeriformes; family Acanthizidae; genus Origma; species Origma solitaria. The sequence goes on from VZRL01001188.1 coordinate 848,334, forward strand.
ATTAACAATTACAGAACTTTTCATCCTGTCATAAGGCATATCAAACACTAGTTTCCATCTAACTAATACATTATCTAAGGTAGAACAGCTGATACACAGGTCAAGAACAAATAAAACCAAAATCAGAAACGATTTACTTTGCAATCCAATAAAAAGGCATATTGAGTAATAATACCACCTTTAGGTTGTACCTTAAACGACTAAAACGTGCCTCAAAGTATTTTAATAAAATTCTGTGTCACCTGGCCACCTAACACATATAAGGACTGTTTTTAATAAGCACTTTAGAAAATAATAGCAAAAGGTACAATGTGAGAAATTTTCTTCCTCTTTATCTTCTACCTCCACGGCAGAAATTCAGGGAAGGCCTAGCTTCTTCAGGAAGCATAAAGCTGGATTATAGCACCTGCCCTAACTGCTGCTCCTAAAACAATCCAAGATCAGCTACCTGGACATAAATATCAGCTCCTGTAAAAGTGTCATTTACATCAATATATTGCTTTTAGTACCATAGATGAAAAAAAGTTATGCAAGTTCAAAGACATGACATATTGCCCAGAAAATTGTCAGTCACATCATCTTAACTGGAAAAAGTTAGGTGTGTACCAGCATTGAGAATCTAATCAAGACTTTGACAATGCTGCTGATTTCTCTCACAGTTGCTTTACAAATACAAAGCTTCAAGGATACAAACTAGTGAAAGGGGAAGAAATTTTACTTTTTTTTCTCTGCAGCCTAAGCCTTTCCTAAGCCTGAAAGAAGAAAACTCCACTCTATTAATACTACTCAGGTTTGTGTTTCAGGTTCTCTTTGTGGAAGAAAGTGCCTCTCCACAGCCTATTTCCATTTGGATTAGTTACCATCCCAGGCAAATAGATAACATGATTCCTCCTAAATCCCCATAAAAACACAGGGATCTAAATAGCTGCAACAGAATTTAGTAAAGTTACCCACTTCACTTACATCATGCCCTGGCAGAACTAGAAGTCCTAGTGCCAGAACTGCCAGTAGACAGCAAAGGAGAGGGCAGCCACCAACTCAAACACCACCCACTTGAAAGTTTACCACTATAACCACGATACAGGTGGACAAACTTCTTTTTGTTGAATGCACACTGTTCACTCAAATCCCAGGTCATCAGGAGATAACTGGACAAAATTGTGATGATTCTTTCAGGCATTAGTATCATGCAACTTATGAATACCACGCCCAGCTAGCCAACAGCACAAAGGAATCAGAAAACCAGATAGCAGAGACATACAGTATTTAATTTCAACGCTGGCTGCTCCTTCTCTTCTTGGCACAGAGCCATCATTTCCTTTCTCCATGCTTCCTTTACACAGCACCAAGAGGTTCTCACCTTCATCTCTTCTGAATTCTAGATTGTTCCTCTTTGAATAATGTGTGACACAAAATTTTAAACAAATCTCACTGCCTGTGATATGCAGCAGAGTGTAGGCACCTCAAATCCACCTGTCCACAATGAAACCCTATAGGAAAAGATAGCCAAAACTTTGCACCTGTATATTGGCTTGTATCTGCATAGGAACTCTTTTGTGCTGATTCCTAGATGCTGTCCTGTCCCTACCCAACATGGTAACTTAAAGCCACCAGGTCTTTCCATCAATCCAGCAGTGAACAGCTGCATCTCACCCTGATTTGGGTTTGGGAAACAATCAGGGTGCAGATCCAGTCTCCAGATCCAGAGCTCATCACTTCCATTTAGTCAAAACTGTGCAAAGACAAACAACCCACCCTCTGCATATGGGTGACATTTATTCACACACTCTTTCTCATCATCTCCATTCCTTTGTGAGGCACTTTCTGAAATCAAGGAGGGTTATTCCATAAATGTCTAATATTTATCTTCTCTTGTTAGCCATCTTCCCAGCACCACCACCAACATTCCAATTACATTCAAATCTGATCAAAGTGAATACAAAACTTTTTAAAGCATAATAAGAATGAAGCAATGAGAAATTACAGTACCTCAGTTTTTAAGGAGAGTCCACTGTTAAAGAATATAGCTGAAACGGCAATGTAAGTTATGGTAATTTCTGGTTTCAAGGGTCCTAAAAAACACAGACATAGAGAACAAAGTGAACTACAACCAAAGAGATAATGATATGCATATACTACATCAGAGTAAATGAGAATACTTAAAAAATACCTGGAGAAATTCTAATCAGTAAAGTCTCTAATAAAAAGAATGGAGTTTCTATTAAGTTACAGAAAGCACACTATTCATTTTTAAATAAAAGTAAACCAGTGAGTGCTGAGTGAGTTATCATATAAATTTGACTTCCGTGATTAGAGCCTATTGGGAACTCACAGGTAAGTTCTGGAATCTGACAAAGGGGAGTTTTTCACAATTCTCATACCAAAGTATCCCTACAGCATCAGCAAACTCAAACCATACATTCAAATAAAAACAGTAGCTGGTACCTTCACAGGGCCGTTGATATCACTCACATATCTACCTCTCACTTCTTACCCTACAACACACACACCTACCTGGCTGCCTGCACAGAGGAACCCAAATCACACCTTGCAAAGATTTCCTCGGGGCAATACAATTCTGTGTTATTCCCTCATAACAGATAATGATTCAAAATGGTTCATTCCAGCCCCACAATAACACATTCCAGACACTGTTGCAGTGAGATCAGCAAGGGCAGATGCCTGCCCCTCCAAGGATTCCTCTGCATTAAAGGCTTGCATTTGTATATATTTGTATACTTTTTTCAAGGAGATTCAAATATAGTATTTTTTACACTCCTATAAAAATGATGAATTCTCTTAATACACTTTGCCTTTGGAGGCCACCAGGCACAAAATGTATGCACTCATTTTTTCATGAGCATTCAACCAAATATTATGTTAGAAAGAAAATATTAACAGTCTACTTAGGACCAAAGTAATACCCTCCCTCTACAAGTGACCTTAAATTGCCATAAGCAAAACTGCAGCAGCACACAAGCAAGCCTTGACACTCCAGGAGAGAGGAACCTTTCTGCTCCCTCAGATGAATGATACATTGATGGTCAGACTGGAGAAAGGTTAACGATCCTTAAATCAGAGGGATTTGATTGTACTAGGCAAATTTGCACCTCGAGGCAGTTAAACCCAAATCCTACTCTAGAACTCTGTGGATGAGACACTAGAAGTATGTGTGCCAAATAAAAAGACCACCAAAACCAAACCAAACAACACATACGAAGGGCAAGGTAAAAATAAGACAGGAAATGCAAGAGTTACAGTTGCAACAAAGCACATGACTAGTTGCAAAACTATGGCATGTTAACTGAATAGATGGGGGAAAAGATCCAGAAAGATTTTATAAATATATATAGCTATACAGAGAACTATATTCTATAGACATAATTACCTATTTTTTCTAAACTTTTAGAAGATTAGAATATATATGTACATGCACATACACACTAAGCAGACAGGCAGTGGGTTAGTCTAGCTGAAATAGGGGCTCTTCCAGGACTCAGTTTTTTCTATTTTAGGGTTTTTCACTGGGCTATCTGAACTTCTCACAGGAGAAATCTCTACCACCAGAGCAACCACACACTCATGAAGCACAGGGAACTCTGGTCACAACAGATCCCCTTCATCTCTGGTCATTTCCTGGTCAGAAAAATTCTTTTCACAAAGGAACTAAATAGGCTCTATTATCAAATAGGAAAACACACAAAAAGGGCTTGGCTTATGTCCTGAAGGTGGCAACAAGACAAATCTTTGTTATTTATGGCCCAATGTTCCATGGGTAAGGAGGCTGGACCATCCACATCATTCACTAAGGCCCGGTAAATTACCATGCACGGCTTTGTCAGCTGGATGATGACAAACTAAGGTCTTTTCATACATAGATATTTCCCACCCCATACCTCTTTCTGGTTTTAAAAAGAAATATTTTTCTTCTTTAGAGCACTGAGATCACATAGGTTCAGAGGAGGGGATATCACTTTCAGGAGCATATGCTCACTACTTTCAATCAATGCTTCCAAGAATTTTCAAGCAAGTTGTCCCAGGAACAATACTGTGTCAAAGCTTCACATCTCTTTGCAGTAGGATAATTAAATGAAGTGGTCCATCATAGTGCTTCCATGCAGGAAGTGAGCCGAGGAAAAATCAGCTCCTATTCTAGTTAAAAGGATCTCCCACATAGCTGCTAACAATCAGCACAGCAGTCAAACCAGAACGGGAAAAAACACCTGATACTATCAATTCAAAGCTGTCTCTAAGGTCTGCTGAAAACACAGCACGGATCCTGCAAGAAGCTCCTTGAGAGTCCTATTCACCTATGCAGAACAGCACACAGATGTTAGAAGGGATCCTTGCACAGCAGGAATTTGCCTACCCTGTACTCCACGAAGTACCGGAGCTTTAGTCGCCACAGCAAGTGTTCAGAGTCATATTTTTTTTAACCACTTTCTTTTTTTCCCCCAAACCTAAAAAGTGGGAAAAGCTTGGCTCCTCAGTGAGAAGCTGTCTATCCTCAAATTTCAGCTCTGTTAAGAAGAAAAAAAAAGAAATTTAAAAAATAACAAACCTGTGCCTATAAAAGTACAGATAGATTCTTCTTCCTCTCATATAACATGGAATTCTACTGAAGTGTTCTACATCCCTTTTCTTAAGCCATCAGAGAACAATTAGGAAGAAGAAATACAAAATCTAATTTGTTCTCGAAAACTGTGAACATCTGGAGCTGAAGTTCCAATGAAAACTAACCAGAAGGAGCTTCCAGTGTTTATATTTAAAGATACATTGTTTCTGTTTAAATAACTTTGGATATTTCATCAGTCCTTGTTCAGGAAACATACAAGAACTCCCTGCTCAGATCTGCTTTGCCCCCTGTAACCATTTGACACCACTTTGTACAGGATCAGTTTCCCTGTTTTCCCCCACCTTTCATGAGGAAGTAAAAGGGAATAACAACACCCAAAAAAATCCAAAACTTTAAAATACAGGTGTTGTACTATAAAGTGAAAGAAAACGTCTGGCCGAAACACAACGCCTGAGAGTTTACCACGATACACCTCTGCTACACCTCCGGGGAAGCTCCCAGGTGGCAGAAATCCTTACTCTGAGCTGCCAGGACTTCATGCCCATAGCTCTGGAAGTTATGACTTAGTTGAACAGGAGCACATTCAGAGCCAGTCACGAGTCAGCTTCCATCACTCCTAAATCCCGACAGAGCAGGATACTACTCCAGCCACCAGTACAGTGCAGAGCAAAGACACACGGGGAACACACCCGGGGGCAACTCCCCGGTGCCTGAGGAGCAGTGACTGGAAAGCAGGCGGCGAAGGGGAGCCGATGGAGGCTCAGGGACCTCGCACGGGCGGGACGGGGTGCTCTTGGGGCAGCGCGGCCGCCGGGAGTTGGCAAAGTCCCGGGGGCTC